>JAUCBJ010001796.1:0-21706 GCA_032718475.1 Nemertoderma westbladi
GAAGATAAGTCATTACCGCCAAGGACTGAACTTTGGCTGACTAGCCCTAAAGTGAGCTCTGCTCCAAGATATTGGAGTTCTTTCTTCCCAGGCCAGCCTTAATGGGTTCATGGTAGTTGGGGAGCTCTGGCCAACTAGCCCCAGAGCACACTCTTTCCACTGGCTACTTAGTTCGTCCCAGGACCGACTATTTAGTTTTGGGGGCAGAGTAGCAGTTTCCCTATAGGCTTTGACTCATCAGTTACAGCAGTGCTTGTGCACTCTGTCCGTTTGCTATACAGTTCATCCCAGGCTCGCCAGGATCATTGGTATAGTTTTGAGGGCAAAGTAACAGCTAACCATTTGCGTGCAATCGGTCCCACCCCTGTTTGGACGGTAACCTGGTGTTCTGCACTATCACCAAGTTCCAATAGTGTGAAGCTGCACCAAGTTTATTACAACGTATTTCACAATTTTAGATTTTCCAGACTTTTACCCATAACTTTCATATATATTTTTTCAGCGTATTTTTAGCACAACGAAATGGCTAAAAATACTGTATTTTTCTCTGTATTTTGGAATATTTTTGAGGCTATACTTTGGATCCTAACGGACCCAAAGCACCCCTCACCCGGTTTCTCTTTTTCCTCATCCCAGAGGTTTTTCTATGGTGTTACAGTACACTATTTTTATATGCCAGAAGGGAGCAATATACACCTTGGGAAGAACAGAGATCACTGTGTTTTTGCACTATCTTGAAAGGTTGTGGATGTCTGTAAATAACAAGTCATTGAAGGACTGTGTTCTAGTGGGAAATATTTTTATGACCACCGGAAGCCAAAACAATAAGGGGAGGAAAAGCACTTCTTGGAACCTTTAGAGATTCAAAGCCGTTTTAGGAGCTTATCGTGCCAAGAGGCACGAGAAATCCATTACAGGAGTGGAGTAGAGGGGGCATTGAACCTGGGAATTGAGGTTGCGCAAAATTACCATCCAATTTGCGAGCCACGGTAAGTGGGTGTGCCCAGTCAGTTGGTTCTGTGACTCGTTCAAGTACTTTGCAGGCAACCAACCATAGAGTCACGCTCCCTCTTGACCTCATCCCGCATTACAAATGAGATGAGACATGGCCCATTTACATGGAAAGGTATTGACCCAGGCTTCAGCATGCCAGTCATGCAAGCAAGAGGGCCTGAAGAGTCATTAAATACATCACCATACTCGAAGGAGCGCAGGGAGGGTATTGTTTGAGACGATTCTGTGGTTGCAGTTGAAAGGGGCGAGGGGAATGGGGTGAGGTGCCAGGGCTGTTTGTAGTGATGCTGATGGGTGCAGGAAAATTACCGGGTATGATGCCCAGTGCTTGGGTTGCCCCTAGGGAGAGGATCATTCCTGTGATATTTGATAGGAAAACATCCACTGTACAGGTCCTATCCTGATAGGAAATCTGGATTTGGAGACAGCCATGGGTGGTAGGTAAGAGGGAGGCCATCTGCTGTGAGAAGTCCAATGTTAGCTGAAGGAGTGGTTTCACCCTAAGATCCCCTGAGGTTCTAAAACAATTCCTTACTTAGGACCGATGATACAGCTCCTGTGTCAGGTAGCGCCTTGGTTACTGCGCCAAGGTGGCCTCCATCCAGGTGCACATGTAGCCCCAAGGTGCCCAATGCGGTTTATTTCAGCTTGTTAGAAGATAAATTCATTTTATGTCTCCTGGGCTGAGTAGGGTCCCTGGTCCAACGAGTGGATGTAGTGTTAGTGGTTTGGCAGACATGAGGGAGGTGTCCAGTTCTGCCGCAGGCGGAGGGGTGGCAGACAGCATCACTCATGCCTCCCTGGAGCGTGGTCATGGCCACAGTTTCCACAATGAGGGTGATAGTTCTGATCCGCATTGCGCATTCCTGGTCAGTTTGAGGATGGCAGTTGCCACCAGATACAGGCAAGGCAGGGTGTTGGTATGGCTTTTCTTCAAGCCTTATACCGGGATACTTTGGTGATTGTACTACCAGAGCCCAGTGCACTGTCATTGCGGCCACTGGCCTCAAATGACTGGATGCAATCTGACAGATTGAGGTTGAGGAAGAACCTTCAAGAGGTCTTTCCGGGTTTCATCATTTCGGATTCCAATGGGGATCTGGGTTACAAGCTGCTCAACACGGTAGTGCATACAGAGTTGCGCCTCATCAGCCAATTCTTCCACTGCAATCCAGAATGAGTCAAATAACTCACGAATGAGACATGCTGGATGCGACGATGGAAGGCTGTACGGCCCCTGTTCCACAGAGGAGGGGTGTTCCACTGGGGTCACATTACCACTGTAGTCGGGGACTGGCACAGCATGGTGGTCTCACATCTCAGCAAGGATGCAGAGAAGGCCTTCCTTAGAAGCCACAGCAGCGGCTGCCACCGCTTCACACGCCTCTGCTACAGTTTCAAATGCTCGTTACTCTGAAGCATTGTGTTGGTAGGCCAGGAACCATGCCAAGGCAGCCATGTCAAAGGGTTGTGTCGGTGAAATGCCTGCAGCCTGGCCGAGTTGACAGAGTTGCAGCAGAGTCCGGATTCGATGCAGGGTCAGAGTCAACAGTTTCTGAAGTAGGTGCTCATTGGGGTTTATTTCCGATCGCTTTTGTAGATCCTTTTTTGGGAGGCATGGTTCTGCATTCCCCTAAGCCTAGGCCCAGTTTGTGAGTTTATGTATTCAGCAGTTGGGGATTGGGGAATATGGTAATTGATTTGATTTCTTGTAGGAAGAGTTTGCAGTGTTGCACCGGTAATTTGCGGATTACAGAATTGACAATTCTGCAATCTGCAAGTAAATCATCTACCAGTACTGGTGCATTGTTGCACCGGTAATTTGCGGATTACAGAATTGACAATTCTGCAATCTGCATGTAAGTCATCTACCAGTCCAGATAGAACTACACACTGTATCATGTGAGATGCATTCCGCTTGTGTTTGACTCTCAAAGCATAGAGCAGCACAAATAGCCAAAGGCCACGCAGAATAATAACTATGGACTGATACAGCTACAGTTTGATAGTCTATATCCCAGTATTCATAGTGCTGTATATATTTAGATGAACATTATACCAGTAACAGTATTACTACATACAGCATGCATAAAGACGTCTTGTACCAGTATCTCAACCTATGTTAAAATGTCCCAGGATCCGTATCTGGTCTTAGATCCTGGAAAGATGAGTCAGTCTATAAAGATGATGAATCAATAGTCTTGCACGGGCCAAGCCCGAGTCCAACAGCCAGCTTACGAACAATACCATAAAATCACTATAAGATGGAAGAAATAACTGCAGTGCGACTGATGCAATATCGACAAAGACACCTACTGTATTTTAAACGCTTGTAGCTAAATAATGAAAGCTAAATAATTCAGACTCATCCACTAAGGGAGGAGGATAGGTGAAACTATTTCTGTTTCATAATTGACTCAAAATATAAGTAAGATTTGAAAAATATTGGAGGTTCCATGTCCCAGGCATAATCGTACAATAATGTACACGAACGCGTACTCACAAAACAATTCTAAGGGTAGAATCGCATTTGCATGTATGTAAGTAAGTCAGTAACAGTAACAGTAATGTACTGGTACCAGTTATACGCCTGACCTGAAATATAGTATCTTAATTCTGTGACTTACCATGGCCATATGTTACAGCCACGAGAGGGAGAATCATTTCTAGCTTGCTTCTAGAGTTTCGTGTTTCACATTCACTGATATCTTTTTCGCTATATTTTTTGCCCCAATATTGAAACTCACTTACCCACACTAATAGAAAAGTCAGGCATATTTTTAACATCAACAAGCTTTCACATAAATACACTCACAATGCCCTTTACCAATTTATTTTGACATTTTTTGTTTCTTGAATGTAGGTATGGGTGGGGTTGGGTACTCTGAATCCAAACTGTCCTCCCACTTCTAATGAGATCGAAACATGTAAGACTTGATCAGAGGAACATTGTGGGTGGGTTGTATACGTATGTACCATGAATATTTAATTAATTAGGAGTAACCTTTACTGGCAAAAACACTGGATTGTAGAAGTATTTTAAAGTAAAGACACTGCTTGTTACTATGGAATGCCAATACAATGTTATTTTGAATCAAAACTAATTGATGTTTGTTTCCCAAGGTGAGGGCTAGCCATGTAATTTGTTGTTATCTAATATGAAAGTGACACATCCATTAAACATTGCATTTGTCAAATACAGCCCTAATTCAATTACTTTGTATCTCATGTATCATCTTAGGTTACCAAATTGTGATGCAGCATCATTGTTTCCAACATGCATTCACATTATTAAAAAAACACAAGAGATCCACTAGTGATATTTAAATAGAGGAACTACCACGTAAACAAGTCATTCATGTCCACAGAGGCGCCGCTAGGGTGGGGCAGGGATGGTCGGACGCCCGTGGGCGCCGCCTCAGAGGGCGCAAAATTTAGAAATATTTAGGAGAGGAAATTTGGATTATTATAAGCAAAAATTTTGAAATTTAATCATTAGTACAGTAGTTGTGGCTACATTAAGGCCCACCAACCTAGAAAGACAAGACGTACTGCAGGCAGGCCTATACATTATCTGTTGTTATTGGTATAAACTGACTCTACAGTATTAAAGGCAACCCCAGTGAGTTAATTGCAGTGAGCAATTTGTATCAGTGTGGCCTTTATAAATAATGTTCTTTATCAGTGGGCCTTAAGGTCCACTGATAGGGGGGTACTGGCTTTCAAATTTTTTTTTCAAAATTTTTTTATATTTCATCTAGAGCAGTTTTGATCAAGATTCCAAATATGAAAACCGTTTAGCAAGATAATCTGTCTTACGTCTCAGTCTGTCCGTTTTACTGTTGGCCTGCCCGTCAGTATGTCTCCAAAACAATGGAATTCATACTATCTGCCTCAAAAATTTCCTATATGGGTTTTCTTGGTCCGTGACTTCATTCCTGATATCAGTATTCAAATTTGGCGTCGTCGTTCCTGTCTGTAAGCCTGTCAGTCTGTCCGTCAAAATAAAACCGACAGCCAAACTGACAATTTGGAAGTCAACAAATGTTAAAACTGACCGTCGAAATGGATTCTGCGACCAGGAAACCCATAGAGCTAAACCTTTAGCTCTGCTCTGATGGTCTGATATTTAACGGACAGATTGTTGACAGACGAACACGTCAAACAGACTTACTTGATTTCATTAAAAGTGAAAACTGACCTCAGAAATGAAATCAGCGACCAGGAAACCCGACAAAATGTTTTTGTGCTTTCCTGTTGGTATATATAACAGTCATTCTCACATATTAACAGAGTTTTTGCGCAGGAAGGTTCAAACTTTAAAGGCAATTATCTCTGCATGGTATTTTTAAAACACATCCTCCGCCATTTTTAAACCAATACGTAAGTTTTTGGTATCAAAAGAAAGCTACAAGTACTATCTATATGCGCAACAATAAAATTCGAGCAGTTATTTTAGTTTTGCATTTGTTCATCAAATTTTTTACGAAAAAATAAACAGTGTTTTTTTTAAGTATTTTGAAAAATAAGCGCAAAAAACTAAGCTCCGTCTCTGCCTGTCCATGCATAATTTATTTACTGACAATACCAACACACCAACAGTCAATAACAACAGTCAATTGCTGATGACTGAATATATATTTTTAAGGCGGGAAGCAGATCTGTAGGTGTTCTGTACAGCTGTAGCTACTGATCTGCTACCAGTCTCAAATCCTTTAAGTATGTTTACTGTTACGAGCCAAGCCGAAACACAGGCTAACCAACGCAATAACCTATATTTCAATTTAGGCCTCGCAGTCTCTCCCTTATCGCCACTAAGTAAGCAGTAATGAAAGCAACCCGAAGTGTCTGTATCTACCTAAATTACAACCTGAGTGCAGGCAGCCAGAAGCACTCGGTCTGTCTGCTAGTTATCAAGGATAGCGCAGTCCATACAATAAATGTTTGTATGGATAATATTTTAATTTATTTAATTCCTAAAATCGTGGGGTGGGTCTGTGGCGGAAACCAGGATACTCCTGTGTACTAACGGTAATCAGTATTCTTACTGCCTGCTGTATTACTGGCGAATTACTAAAACTGACAAAAATAATTACCGGTATAGTTAAAACCTTAGTTAATTACCGGAAAATAGTTATCGGTTGTCATAAAAGGCGGCCTTTTATGACAACCGATAACTATTTTCCGGTAATTAACTAAGGTCTTAACTATACCGATAATTATTTTCCAAATGTAAACAAAACTAGTCATATTCTCCGCTATGCAGCGTAATGTCCCTAACTTACCCAAATGTATGGAGCTACGCTAATTTAATTTATAAAGAATTGCTAATTATCTCATTATTTAATATTCCAGAATTCGTAACCCTAATTCTAGTTACGTTAATAGTTTACATAGAGTTCGCCTAATTATACTGTATTAATTTGACCTAATTTATGATTCAATCAAAGTTATCAGCAAGAAACAAAAATAAAACAAGAAATTGTGCAAGCATCAGTCATCAGTAGCGTTACCAGTATTAGCGGAAAACAATACAGTATTAGCCCCAGACATAGCAACACTTAACACAGGACAGCATTAGCAACACAGCATTCTATGATTCATTTTCATTTCATTCCCGGTTTACGCCCCGGTGGCTAAATTCAGTTAATCACAAAATAAAGTGGTCATGCACTGATTAAAATATAGGAACAAAATGTGAGAGGGTAGTATATGAATTAACAAACCCGAAACGGCTGAAGGAGACACAGAATCTAAATTGCAGTCCCCCCCCCCCCCCCCCCCTCCCTCCCTCCCTATGGGATAACCAGAAGCGCTGACTTCCACCAACACAGAAATATCTGTTGCGCCTAACTTGCGTTTCCTGGCCAGCCAAAACTGTCAGACATGCACCTTAGAATTTAATTCTGAGCTTGCATGCAAAAATTTAGGGTCCAATACAAAAGTATAAAAATTTTATAGGCAATTCTCTAAACCTATCTTACTTATCAATATTTGTGATTTAATCACAATTTAAAAAATATAATTCATCCAGCGTTGGTCATCAGATTTACAGCCATGTTTCCCCTTTGCAGCACGGGGAGCTCCTCGATACTGGCAAAGGATGTAGGCCCTTAAAAGGGCCGTTTTGGTTTGAGTTCAGTTTGATTATGCCTACTACTACTACTACTACTACTAGGATCGGCATGCTGCATTGCAGCTGCATTTTTAAGAATGCTGTGCCGGCTTGTCAACAAAATTGCACCGCCACAACTCCCTATCACCCATGACATTTGCTAGATCATCCGCATCTTTAAGGCCAGTGTCATTTAAGATGCGTCTCAAGAAAGTCATGGGCTGTCCACCATGCTTATTCACTCCATGAGGCTGCCAAAGTACAAGATTATGCACTGGCTGGTCCTCACGGCGAAAGCAATGTCCTGCAAAGCGGAGGCGATTTTGTTCTAGTGTCAAGCTTGGGGGAACCAATGAGACACCTCCAATGTTATATAGTGTCTGGTTGGAGATGTGTGCATTGTACTTGACACAATGAACCCGGCGTAGCATTCTTGTGAATGTGCCATCCAGAGATTTGGTGTCCTCAGCAGTTAGAGCCCAGCATGGACTCCCGTAGAGGAGTACTGGAACTACTGCTGCTCTAAATAATCTGACCTTAAGTTTCCGATTAATTCTCGGTGACTTCCAAATCCTGGAAAGCCTATTCAAGGCTGCCCATGCCTTTCCCTTACGTATTCGAAGGTCCTCACCTGACTTCCGGATCCATGATCCCAGGTAACAGAAGTCGTCCACATGCTCAAGCATACCATCCTTTGAGCTTATGCTCATCCGATCAGAGACTTGCTGAGGACTTTCAAAGCTAACTGTCAGAATTTTGGTCTTTCTGGAGTTAATAAAAAGACCAACACTAGAAGCAGCATGTTCTAATGAGCTGAGGAGCTGTTGGGCTCCCTCTAATGATTCTGAGAGTACTGCTAAGTCATCAGCAAAGTCTAGATCAGTTAGGTACTTGGCAGGATTTCCTCGACTTCTGGAGCCAGTAGGTGGAGTTATCATCACCCCATCATCATTATAATGATCTAAGGACATGCGTAGAACATAGTCAACCACAATAATGAACAAGAATGGTGCAAGTGTGTCTCCTTGGAGGACGCC
Organism: Nemertoderma westbladi; assembly: GCA_032718475.1. NCBI lineage: Eukaryota > Metazoa > Xenacoelomorpha > Nemertodermatida > Nemertodermatidae > Nemertoderma > Nemertoderma westbladi. Next base: position 8,167 of record JAUCBJ010001796.1, read on the forward strand.
CCATAACACTTCAAATGGTTCTGTGTCACCGTCAACAGTAGACACAAATGTTGTCGAACCATCATATACTGATCTGATTGCTGCAATAATTTCATCAGGAATCCCATATAATGAAAGTATGCTGAACATACGTGAGCGAGAGACTGAGTCAAAGGCCTTGAAGAAGTCAACAAAGATAACAGCCAGATGCCTGTCTTTCTTTTTTGATAACTCTTCAATTATCCTTCTAAGTGCCAAAATGGGCTCCATGGTCCCACGACCTTTACGGAACCCATTCTGATTTCCACGGAGCAGTCTCTCAATGGGATCCCTGATGCGATTTAATAGAATCCTATTGTATAGCTTTGCAGCAATCGAGATCAATGAGATTCCCCGAAAAGAACCATAGAGTGTTAGGTTGCCCTTCTTGGGAACTGGCACCAACTTATTTGTTTTCATTTCTTGTGGGACTCTTGTTGTTCGGTACATGTCTACTATGATGGGATAGATGAGCTTTAAACACTCAGGTATTTTAAAGACCTCAGGGGGAACACCATCTACTCCACTGGCACGATTGGTCTTAATGCTCTTTGCAGCAGCCTTCACTTCTGTAAAGGAGATATCGCCAATGGGAATATCTGGGAGTACAGACTCAGACACTTTTACTTCTATAAAGTTATCAGGCAATACCCTGTCATTATTGAGGAGCTTTTCAAAGTGGGCTTTCCAACCATTGAGGCGATCGGCTGGTGATTCAGCCTTAACCTTGGTGGTTGGTTGGCTTTTCCGCCCAGTAAGCAGATTGATCGATTTCCATGCCTGGGATGATTGCCTGCTGTCGTCAGCATCATTGATGGCATCAACCTGTTGGTTTATTAGCTCCTGTAGATTAGCAGAGTACTGCCTGTTCAGGGACCTAGATGCAGCCTTAACTGCATTCTTGGCTGCTGTAGTCTGTTTGAGCCGGGACTCTTTCTGCGCCTTATGAAGGTCATTTCGGCACTTCTGAATTTTGTTGTCAGTCCAGGGGGCCCTTTTCCTGTTTCGAGGGTATACATGAACTGTTTCTGCACCTGCTAACTTAACTGCTTCTGTAAAGGCAGTATAGCCCTCACAGTGATCTGCCGCCTCAGAGGCAAGAGCCTCATACCTTGATTATGCCACAGAATCACGACCCTCTCTAAAAAGGTGCATGTCTGACCTCGATGTTTGGTGGCTGCCCAAGCAAATTGCTGAAGTGATTTTTCCACTTCCCAACACGTTCTTCAGGACTATCGGCTTTAAGGCGCCCCTTTGCACAGCTTTTCCGACCAGATACCTCATTTACAGTTTTCCAGGTAAGTCTTGATTGTTGCTGTATGTGAGCAGTTGTAATTGCTTCAGTTTTATCTTGTATGTACTTTTCCTGGCTGATGTTGTAGGCCAATTTAAGATCGTCCTTAGCTTTCTCAACCTTGTTAATGTTTTCGGTTGTTGGTTGTTCGGTTTTAACTTTGTAGGCTATCTTAAGATCTTCTCTCTTACAAGTAACCTCAGAGTTTTGCCATGGCACATACTGTTTTCGTTTGGCCTCTTATTCGATATGCATCTTAGCTGATTCCTTGTGGGCTGTTATTATATTCTGGTATATTGAATTGTTGGATTGGTCTTCATCCATTGACTGAAGTGCTTCAAAGTGGTTTTGAACTTCTACTGTATAAGCATCCTTGCAGCATTGTCAGTTCTGAGTTTATCCCAGTCATATTTGATTTGCTTGCTTGTCCTGGGTTTCATGGCTCTCAAACTGAGTCTGATCTCTGCTGTCACAATTCTGTGGTCCGAACCAATTAGGTTAAACGAGCTGTATGCCTCGCAGTTGATCATGCTGTTTCTCCATGTTTTGTTTATAAGGATGTAATCCAGTTGTGCTTTGGTTCCATTAGGGTATTGAAAGGTCCATAGCTTTCCCTTACTCTATTCGAATGTGTTGTTTGTTGGTATCAATTCACATTCTTCCATTAGGTCTAAAAGTAAGTACCCATTTCTGTAAGAACTGGTGTTATAGGTGTAACCCTTGATGTCTTCTGGGCCAATTTGTGCATTCAGGTCACCAGCAACGACTTTAACATTGTGTTTCGGAATGTCCTTTATAAGTCCAGTCAGTTCTTCATAAAACTTGACTGCTTGTTCTGGCTCTGAGGCATTGGTTGGACTGTAGCAACATATAACTGTTACTTTGGGATTCCCATCAAATGTTGCGATCATAACCCTGGAATTTATAGATTCGATGTTGTTTAGGGTCTTAAGTGCAAATGGGCTTAGCAGAATTCCTACTCCACCAATTGATGCATTAGCCGAGTTTCTTACTGCTGAGCTTGTTACTAACGTCCATCCATTCCCAATGTCATTGTACTTCATGGCAGTGTCTTCATGACAAATCCGATGTTTTTGGATGCAGATGATGTCGATGTTATATTCCATTGCCAGAGCGACCATGTCACCCTGTTTGGTATGTGCTTTCAGCGTGCGTGCGTTCATTGTAGCAATCTTTAGTGTCTTTTTACATTTCAACAGGTTGGTTATTCTTTCTTCTCTGTCTTCTGTTCTAGTAGCCAATTTATCGACCCCAGCCTGGTGTACCACTGAGGGACGCGGTCCTTGTTGACCCGGGCGACGACCGAGCCGGTATTTCTCCTGGAGGGTTCTCATACTCATATCTTTCAGTTGCGGGAGTAAACCGCTTGTGGTCGCAACTCCTACAGGCGTCTTCGCAGTAGGTCGCCATTGGTTGATTACCTTCCGCCGACCTTGTCAGCACGTCTAGTCATTGGTTGATTACCTTCCGCCTATCCATGGCCTACAGCCCTGCTGCCGATTGTAGGGGTCCTTTTGTTACACCCTGAACCAAGTGTGCCTCCTGGGTTAGGTTACCTAACAGTGGTAGAGGAGCATCCAGTATAGACAGGGCGGGGCGTGTATCATCTCTAATGCAGATGCGTATCAAGCCTTTGCCTTCAATGGTGCCTAGGCGCTATAGCCCTCAATGACTTATTTAGTTGACAGGGCTAAACCAACCCACTCTTGATCAACTAAATAATGAATAGGCTATGCTTATCGGGCCTGCCCTACTGGGCTGACAGGTAGTACCACATTACTGCCATAGTGGTAGCAGGATCTGGGGACCTGACCTGACCTGAATCTAGTATCTAGTAACCAGTATCAAGGTACTGATATCTACCTAACCTTCTGACGCTACCTGACCTTCTGTTATATCGGTATATATCCTGACATCGCTTAGGAATGTTGTATGTGTGCCAAAACCAGACCCAAACCAGCACTCAACTAAACCAGACCTGCGGGTCAGATAACTGTAGTCATCAGGTTCACTATCCGTTTATTCATCATAAATTGGCCTTGTCAACTTAACATTACCAGGGTATAACTCCTCCGAATCACTAGATTTACTATCCTGTTCAATACAATCCCTTCTAGACCCGTCTATATCTGGTGGGTCTATGTAATTGTGTGTTTTTAGAGGTGTTCGTTGTCTGGGTTGCGTTGTAAGCGTCTGAGTTGTAGTTTACAAATTCACACACCCAGCCACGAATTGGAATCCCCAATTACAAAGTCAACAAACTGCTTAGTTACAAATTCACGCACCCAGCCACGAATTGGAATCCCCGATTACAAAGTCAACAAACTGCTTAGTTACAAATTCACGCACCCAGCCACGAATTGGAGTCCCCGAATTCAAAGTCAACAAACTGCTTAGTTACAGATTCGTGTAGCCGATAACGAATCCAACCACACAGTAACTAATCTGAGCACCAACAAGATTAAAATACAAATGTACAATTTTCGACTAATTATGCTAATCTGACACGATCTGGCATTTAGGCACACGGTTTGCGTTCTTATCATTGTGGAACATCAATTTCATCTTGGAACCCACGGCCTTTGTGAGAATAATAGAAGGACATTGTTGCATTAGAAACAGGGCGGTATTACATGCAACAATAACAATTTACCACTAATGTAGATGGTAGTAGGAAAGGTAAGCACTCTGATTCTGACTGACTAATTATAATAATGCTCTGAAATAATAGTTACTACAGATCTGTAAAACCATTAAGGCTCGCTCGTGATTCTGTCCAATTCAATTCAATCAATAAATTATTTACTCTTTCATCATGACGGAAATTATAATATAAATAAATTATGAAGTTAAGTTATAGAAACCAATATGAGTGGTAGAAGATACATGGGGCTGGGGAGATCCAGTGGCGTAGCGAGGGGGCTGGGGAGATCCAGTGGCGTAGCGAGGGGTGCTGTGGAGATCCAGTGGCGTAGCGAGAGGGGGCTGGGGAGATCCAGTGGTGTAGCGAGGGGGGCTGGGGAGTTCCAGTGGCTTAGCGAGGGGGGCTTGGGAGATCCAGTGGCGTATGGAGGGGGCTGGGGAGATCCAGTGCCGTAGCGAGGGGCGCTGGGGAGATCCAGTGGCGTAGGGAGGGGGGCTGGGAGATCCAGTGGCGTAGCGAGGGGGGCTGGGGAGATCCAGTGGCGTAGCGAGGGTGGGCTGGGGAGATCCAGTGGCGTAACGAGGGTGGGCTGGGGGGATTCTCGGGGGCGCCGGAAGCACGGGGGTAGCAGGGGTAGCTTCCGGCGCCCCTGGAGATCCTTGCTAGTTTTGGGTGCCAAAATCTGTATAACTAAAACTCCTCACTACTAACTAGCATTGTAGTTTATTATCAGAATCGACAGTCTTCTAAACAACAGACCTGGCAACTGTATTTGGCTAGAGAAAAAATTTGAAGCCTAGAATGCAGTATATATATTATATATATATATACAGTAGTATATATATTGTTTGCACTGCTGTACTGTACTAATTTATATTGACTAAAGTGAATAATCACTTAAGAAATTAAAACCCGGACGCTTCAATATATCAGCTGATTCCCGCAATGCCGGCATGTAGTTACTGTAATATTTGGTTGTACATAATATCTCTGATCACAAAGAAAAAATTTGAATAGATATTCGGGAACTTTGCCATGGTCTGGAACATGCTAGATAAAGATATTAAACAAAGTATTACTATAAAATCACTAGGAAGAAAATTAAAATATGAAGTAACAGATGAACTTAAGTAAGGCACCTTTTATTTAAATTAATATATCAATACCTTACTAAATTATTAATCAATATAAATACTATCAGTCAACATCCGCCAAATTATGCGGTTAATATCGGAGTCAATAATACAATTCCACTTCGTATCTATATTGATAATATTATGTATAATTGAAATTATGTTTCACAAAGTTAATTCACAAAAAATTATTTCCGGCACACCCTAGCTGGATCTAAACTCTCCGGGATCTATTCAATTCACCCTAGACGATAACTTTCGAGTACGGACAGTTGTCCTTAATACTGTATTGGGAAAATATTTGGCGAATTAACATAATAGATAACATGAGTTGTCCATTCTGTTTAGTGTCTACCCCTAAGTGGCTGGGACGAGGTGGCTGCCCCAAAGTGGCTGGGACGAGGTGGCTGCCCCAAGGTGGCTGGGACGAGGTGGCTGCCCCAAAGTGGCTGGGACGAGGTGGCTATCCGAGGTGGCTGCCCCAAGGTGAATGGGACGAGGTGGATGCCCCAAAGTGGCTGGGACGTAGTTGCTGCCCCAAAGTGGCTGGGACGAGGTGGCTGCCCCAAAGTGGCTGGGACGAGGTGGCTGCCCCAAAGTGTCTGGGATGAGATGGCTGCCACAAGGTGGCTGGGACGAGGTGGCTGGGACGGACGAGGTGGCTATCCAAGGTGGCTGGGACGAGGTGGCTGCCCCAAACTGGCTGGGACGAGGTGGCTATCCGAGGTGGCTGCCCCAAGGTGAATGGGACGAGGTGGATGCCCCAAAGTGGCTGGGACGTAGTTGCTGCCCCAAAGTGGCTGGGACGAGGTGGCTGCCCCAAATTGGCTGGGACGTGGTTGCTGCCCCAAAGTGGCTGGGACGAGGTGGCTGCACCAAAGTGGCTGGGACGAGGTGGCTGTCCCAAAGTCGCTCTGACGAGGAGGCTATCCGAGGTGGCTGCTCCAAGGTGGATGGGATGAGGTGGCTGCTCCAAAGTGGCTGGGACGTGGTTGCTGCCCCAAAGTGGCTGGGACGAGGTGGCTGCCCCAAATTGGCTGGGAGGTGGTTGCTGCCCCAAAGTGGCTGGGACGAGGTGGCTGCACCAAAGTGGCTGGGACGAGGTAGCTGTCCCAAAGTGGCTGGGACGAGGTGGCTGCCCCAAAGTGGCTGGGACGAGGTGGCTGCCCCAAAGTGGCTGGGACGAGGTGGCTGCCCCAAAGTGTCTGGGACGAGAATGCTGCCCCAATGTGGCTGGGACGAGGTGGCTATCCGAGGTAGCTGGGACGAGGTGGATGCCCCAAAGTGGCTGGGACGAGGTGGATGCCCCAAAGTGGCTGGGACGAGGTGGCTGCCCCAAAGTGTCTGGGATGAGATGGCTGCCACAAGGTGGCTGGGACGAGGTGGCTATCCAAGGTGGCTGGGACGAGGTGGATGCCCCAAAGTGGCTGGGACGTGGTGGCTGCCCCAAAGTGTCTGGGACGAGATGGCTTCCACAAGGTGGCTGGGACGAGGTGGCTATCCGAGGTGGCTGGGACGGACGAAGTGGCTATCTGAGGTGGCTGGGACGAGGTGGATGCCCCAAAGTGACTGGGACGAGGTGGCTGCCCTAAAGTGTCTGGGACGAGATGGCTGCCACAAGGTGGCTGGGACGAGGTGGCTATCCGAGGTGGACTGGATGAGGTGGATGCCCCAAAGTGGCTAGGACGAGAGGGCTGCCCCAAGGTGGCTGGGACGAGGTGGATGCCCCAAAGTGGCTGGGACGAGGTGGCTGCCCCAAAGTGTCTGGGACGAGATGGCTGCCACAAGGTGGCTGGGACGAGGTGGCTGCCACAAGGAGGCTTGGACGAGGTGGCTATCCGAGGTGGATGCCCCAAGGTGGCTGGGACGAGGTGGATGCCCCAAAGTGGCTGGGACGGGATGGCTGCCCCACGGTGGCTGGGACGAGGTTGCAGCCCCAAAGTGGCAGGGACGAGATCGCTGCCACAAGGAGGCTTGGACGAGGTGGCTATCCGAGGTGGATGCCCCAAGGTGGCTGGGACGAGGTGGTTATCCGAGCTCGCTGGGACGAGGTGGATGCCCCAAAGTGGCTAGGACGAGATGGCTGCCCCAAGGTGGCTGGGACGAGGTGGATGCCCCAAAGTGGCTGGGACGGGATGGCTGCCCCACGGTGGCTGGGACGAGGTTGCTGCCCCAAAGTGGCTGGCACGAGATGGCTGCCACAAGGTGGCTGGGACGAGATGGATGCCCCAAAGTGGCTGGGACGGGATGGCTGCCCCACGGTGGCTGGGACGAGGTTGCTGCCCCAAAGTGGCTGGGACGAGATGGCTGCCACAAGGTGGCTGGGACGAGGTGGCTGGGACGAGGTGGATGCCCCAAGGTGGCTGGGACGAGGTGGCTATCCGAGGTGGCTGGGACGAGGTGGATGACCCAAAGTGGCTAGGACGAGATGGCTGCCCCAAGGTGGCTGGGACGAGGTGGATGCCCCAAAGTGGCTGGGACGGGATGGCTGCCCCACTGTGGCTGGGACGAGGATGCTGCCCCAAAGTGGCTGGGACGAGGATGCTGCCCCAAAGTGGCTGGGACGAGATGGCTGCCACAAGGTGGCTGGGACGAGGTGGCTATCCGAGGTGGCTGGGACGAGGTGGATGCCCCAAAGTGGCTGGGACGGGATGGCTGCCCCACGGCGGCTGGGACGAGGTTGCTGCCCCAAAGAGGCTGGGACGAGATGGCTGCCACAAGGTGGCTGGGACGAGGTGGGTATCCGCGTTGGCTGGGACGAGGTGGCCCCAAAGTGGCTGGGACGAGGTGGCTTGGCTATCCAAGGTGGCTGGGATGAGGTGGATGCCCCAAACTGGCTGGGACGAGGTGGCTATCCGAGGTGGCTGCCCCAAGGTGAATGGGACGAGGTGGATGCCCCAAAGTGGCTGGGACGTAGTTGCTGCCCCAAAGTGGCTGGGACGAGGTGGCTGCCCCAAATTGGCTGGGACGTGGTTGCTGCCCCAAAGTGGCTGGGACGAGGTGGCTGCACCAAAGTGGCTGGGACGAGGTGGCTGTCCCAAAGTCGCTCTGACGAGGAGGCTATCCGAGGTGGCTGCTCCAAGGTGGATGGGATGAGGTGGCTGCTCCAAAGTGGCTGGGACGTGGTTGCTGCCCCAAAGTGGCTGGGACGAGGTGGCTGCCCCAAATTGGCTGGGAGGTGGTTGCTGCCCCAAAGTGGCTGGGACGAGGTGGCTGCACCAAAGTGGCTGGGACGAGGTAGCTGTCCCAAAGTGGCTGGGACGAGGTGGCTGCCCCAAAGTGGCTGGGACGAGGTGGCTGCCCCAAAGTGGCTGGGACGAGGTGGCTGCCCCAAAGTGTCTGGGACGAGAATGCTGCCCCAATATGGCTGGGACGAGGTGGCTATCCGAGGTAGCTGGGACGAGGTGGATGCCCCAAAGTGGCTGGGACGAGGTGGATGCCCCAAAGTGGCTGGGACGAGGTGGCTGCCCCAAAGTGTCTGGGATGAGATGGCTGCCACAAGGTGGCTGGGACGAGGTGGCTATCCAAGGTGGCTGGGACGAGGTGGATGCCCCAAAGTGGCTGGGACGTGGTGGCTGCCCCAAAGTGTCTGGGACGAGATGGCTTCCACAAGGTGGCTGGGACGAGGTGGCTATCCGAGGTGGCTGGGACGGACGAAGTGGCTATCTGAGGTGGCTGGGACGAGGTGGATGCCCCAAAGTGACTGGGACGAGGTGGCTGCCCTAAAGTGTCTGGGACGAGATGGCTGCCACAAGGTGGCTGGGACGAGGTGGCTATCCGAGGTGGACTGGATGAGGTGGATGCCCCAAAGTGGCTAGGACGAGAGGGCTGCCCCAAGGTGGCTGGGACGAGGTGGATGCCCCAAAGTGGCTGGGACGAGGTGGCTGCCCCAAAGTGTCTGGGACGAGATGGCTGCCACAAGGTGGCTGGGACGAGGTGGCTGCCACAAGGAGGCTTGGACGAGGTGGCTATCCGAGGTGGATGCCCCAAGGTGGCTGGGACGAGGTGGATGCCCCAAAGTGGCTGGGACGGGATGGCTGCCCCACGGTGGCTGGGACGAGGTTGCAGCCCCAAAGTGGCAGGGACGAGATCGCTGCCACAAGGAGGCTTGGACGAGGTGGCTATCCGAGGTGGATGCCCCAAGGTGGCTGGGACGAGGTGGTTATCCGAGCTCGCTGGGACGAGGTGGATGCCCCAAAGTGGCTAGGACGAGATGGCTGCCCCAAGGTGGCTGGGACGAGGTGGATGCCCCAAAGTGGCTGGGACGGGATGGCTGCCCCACGGTGGCTGGGACGAGGTTGCTGCCCCAAAGTGGCTGGCACGAGATGGCTGCCACAAGGTGGCTGGGACGAGATGGATGCCCCAAAGTGGCTGGGACGGGATGGCTGCCCCACGGTGGCTGGGACGAGGTTGCTGCCCCAAAGTGGCTGGGACGAGATGGCTGCCACAAGGTGGCTGGGACGAGGTGGCTGGGACGAGGTGGATGCCCCAAGGTGGCTGGGACGAGGTGGCTATCCGAGGTGGCTGGGACGAGGTGGATGACCCAAAGTGGCTAGGACGAGATGGCTGCCCCAAGGTGGCTGGGACGAGGTGGATGCCCCAAAGTGGCTGGGACGGGATGGCTGCCCCACTGTGGCTGGGACGAGGATGCTGCCCCAAAGTGGCTGGGACGAGGATGCTGCCCCAAAGTGGCTGGGACGAGATGGCTGCCACAAGGTGGCTGGGACGAGGTGGCTATCCGAGGTGGCTGGGACGAGGTGGATGCCCCAAAGTGGCTGGGACGGGATGGCTGCCCCACGGCGGCTGGGACGAGGTTGCTGCCCCAAAGAGGCTGGGACGAGATGGCTGCCACAAGGTGGCTGGGACGAGGTGGGTATCCGCGTTGGCTGGGACGAGGTGGCCCCAAAGTGGCTGGGACGAGGTGGCTTGGCTATCCAAGGTGGCTGGGATGAGGTGGATGCCCCAAAGTGGCTGGGACGATGTGGCTGCCCCAAAGTGGCTGGGACGAGGTGGCTGCCCCAAAGTGTCTGGGACGAGATGGCTGCCCCAAGGTGGCTGGGACGAGGTGGATGCCCCAAAGTGACTGGGACGAGATGGCTGCCCCACGGTGGCTGGCACGAGGTTGCTGCCCCAAAAGCTAGGACGAGATGGCTGCCACGAGGTGGCTGGGACGAGGTGGCTAACCGAGGTGGCTGGGACGAGGTGGATGTCCCAAAGTGGCTGGAACGAGGTGGCTTGGCTATCTGAGGTGACTGGGACGAGGTGGATGCCAAAAGGTGGCTGGGATGAGGTTGGTACCCCAAGGTGGCTGGGACGAGGTGGGTGCCCCAAAGTGGCTGGTACGAGATGGCTGCCCCAAGGTGGCTGGGACGAGGTGGATGACCCAAAGTGGCTGGGACGAGGTGTCTGCCCCAAGGTGGCTGGGACGAGGTGGCTGCACCAGGTGGTTGCCCGAAGGTGGCTGTGACGAGGTGGCTGCCCCAAGGTGGCTGGGACGAGGTGGCTGCCCCAAAGTGGCTGGGACGAGGTGGCTGCCCCAAGGTGGCTGGGACGAGGTGGCTATCCGAAGTGGCTGGGATGAGGTGGATGCCCCAAAGTGGCTGGGACGAGGTGGCTATCCGAGGTGACTGGGACGAGGTGGATGCCCCAAAGTGGCTGGGACGGGATGGCTGCCCCACGGTGGCTGGGACGAGGATGCTGCCCCAAAGTGGCCTGGACGAGGATGCTGCCCCACAAAGTGGCTGGGACGAGATGGCTGCCACAAGGTTGCTGGGACGAGGTGGCTATCCGAGGTGGCTGGGACGAGGTGGATTTCCCAAAGTGGCTGGGACGAGGTGGCTTGGCTATCCGAGGTGGCTGGGCCGAGGTGGATGCCCCAAAGTGGCTGGCGCGAGGTGGTTGCCCCAAAGTGTCTGGGACGAGATAGTTGCCACAAGGTGGCTGGGACGAGGTGGCTATTCGAGGTGGCTGGGACGATGTGGATGCCCCAAAGTGGCTAGGACGAGATGGCTGCCCCAAGGTGGCTGGGACGAGGTGGATGCCCCAAAGTGGCTGGGACGGGATGGCTGCCCCACGGTGGCTGGGACGAGGTTGCAGCCCCAAAGTGGCAGGGACGAGATGGCTGCCACAAGGAGGCTTGGACGAGGTGGCTATCCGAGGTGGCTGGGACGAGGTGGCTATCCGAGGTGGCTGGGACGAGGTGGATGCCCCAAAGTGGCGAGGACGAGATGGCTGCCCCAAGGTGGCTGGGACGAGGTGGATGCCCCAAAGTGGCTGGGACGGGATGGCTGCCCCACGGTGGCTGGGACAAGGTTGCTGCCCCAAAGTGGCTGGCACGAGATGGCTGCCACAAGGTGGCTGGGACGAGGTGGATGCCCCAAAGTGGCTGGGACGGGATGGCTGCCCCACGGTGGCTGGGACGAGGTTGCTGCCCCAAAGTGGCTGGGACGAGATGGCTGCCACATGGTGGCTGGGACGAGGTGGCTATCCGAGGTGGCTGGGACGAGGTGGATGCCCCAAGGTGGCTGGGACGAGGTGGCTATCCGAGGTGGCTGGGGACGAGGTGGATGCCCCAAAGTGGCTAGGACGAGATGGCTGCCCCAAGGTGGCTGGGACGTGGTGGATGCCCCAAAGTGGCTGGGACGGGATGGCTGCCCCACGGTGGCTGGGACGAGGTTTGCTGCCCCAAAGTGGCTGGCACGAGATGGCTGCCACTATGTGGCTGGGACGAGGTGGCTATCCGAGGTGACTGGGACGAGGTGGATGCCCCAAAGTGGCTGGGACGGGATGGCTGCCCCACGGTGGCTGGGACGAGGATGCTGCCCCAAAGTGGCTGGGACGAGGATGCTGCCCCAAAGTGGCTGGGACGAGATGGCTGCCACAAGATGGCTGGGACGAGGTGGCTATCCGAGGTGGCTGGGACGAGGTGGATGCCCCAAAGTGGCTGGGACGGGATGGCTGCCCCACGGCGGCTGGGACGAGGTTGCTGCCCCAAAGAGGCTGGGATGAGATGGCTGCCACAAGGTGGCTGGGACGAGGTGGGTATCCGCGTTGGCTGGGACGAGGTGGCCCCAAAGTGGCTGGGACGAGGTGGCTTGGCTATCAGAGGTGGCTGGGACGAGGTGGAATCCCAAAGTGGCTGGGACGAGGTGGCTGCCGCAAAGTGGCTGGGACGAGGTGGCTGCCCCAAAGTGTCTGGGATGAGATGGCTGCCCCAAGGTGGCTGGGACGAGGTGGATGCCCCAAAGTGGCTGGGACGAGATGGCTGCCCCACTGTGGCTGGCACGAGGTTGCTGCCCCAAAAGCTGGGACGAGATGGCTGCCACAAGGTGGCTGGGACGAGGTGGCTATCCGAGGTGGCTGGGCCGAGGTGGATGCCCCAAAGTGGCTGGGACGAGGTGGCTGGGACGAGGTGGATGCCCCAAAGTGGCTGGGACGGGATGGATGCCCCACGGTGGCTGGGACGAGGATGCTGCCCCAAAGTGGCTGGGACGAGGATGCTGCCCCAAAGTGGCTGGGACGAGATGGCTGCCACAAGATGGCTGGGACGAGGTGGCTATCCGAGGTGGCTGGGACGAGGTGGATGCCCCAAAGTGGCTGGGACGGGATGGCTGCCCCACGGCGGCTGGGACGAGGTTGCTGCCCCAAAGAGGCTGGGACAAGATAGCTGCCACAAGGTGGCTGGGACGAGGTGGGTATCCGCGTTGGCTGGGACGAGGTGGCCCCAAAGTGGCTGGGACGAGGTGGCTTGGCTATCCGAGGTGGCTGGGACGAGGTGGAATCCCAAAGTGGCTGGGACGAGGTGGCTGCCGCAAAGTGGCTGGGACGAGGTGGCTGCCCCAAAGTGTCTGGGACGAGATGGCTGCCCCAAGGTGGCTGGGACGAGGTGGATGCCCCAAAGTGGCTGGGACGAGATGGCTGCCCCACGTTGGCTGGCACGAGGTTGCTGCCCCAAAAGCTGGGACGAGATGGCTGCCACAAGGTGGCTGGGACGAGGTGGCTGGGCCGAGGTGGATGCCCCAAAGTGGCTGGGACGAGGTGGCTATCCGAGGTGGCTGGGACCGAGGTGGATGCCCCAAAGTGGCTGGGACGGGATGGCTGCCCCACGGCGGCTGGGACGAGGTTGCTGCCCCAAAGAGGCTGGGACGAGATGGCTGCCACAAGGTGGCTGGGACGAGGTGGGTATCCGCGTTGGCTGGGACGAGGTGGCCCCAAAGTGGCTTGGACGAGGTGGCTTGGCTATCCGAGGTGGCTGGGACGAGATGGAATTCCAAAGTGGCTGGGACGAGGTGGACTGCCCCAAAGTGGCTGGGACGAGGTGGCTGCCCCAAAGTGGCTGGGACGGGATGGCTGCCCCACGGTGGCTGGGACGAGGTGGGTGCCCCAAAGTGGCTGGTACGAGATGGCTGCCCCAATGTGGCTGGGACGAGG
>JAUCBJ010001797.1:0-33339 GCA_032718475.1 Nemertoderma westbladi
TTTATTTGTAAATTTGTAACTCAACGACTTAATATTGGAACCAACAATTTTTAACTATTTTTAATCATTTAATGGTTTTAACGTTACCCACCCTTTTTCCACCTCTTCATTTAGCACCCTTTTTATTTTTATTTTTTAAATTTAATATTGAACATCTAATACCTTAACAACACTTGTAGCCTACAATTATATCTCTAGGCCTACATACAGTATTAAGATAAATCTAAATATGTTAATCTAATACATCCTATCATACTGTGTATATCGGAATTTGGTGGCATAGTAATTGGTTGTACCGTACGTTAAATTTAATATTATGGTTTAGGTTTATAAATTGTGTTTTAATGTTATTTTAATTTAATTTACTGAAGACGTCCGTGAGGATGAAATGGCCATATAAATAGAAACTGTTTTCGTTAACCGTGGCATTAGACCCTTTCTACAGTCATTATCCCTGAAGTTATAATTCAGATATCAGTTATAAATTTCACGTGTTAACTAACAGTCAGACATCAGTTATAAATTTCACGTGTTAACTAACAGTCAGACATCAGTTATAAATTTCACGTGTTAACATTCAGATATCAGTTATAAATTTCACGTGTTAACTAACAGTCAGACATCAGTTATAAATTTCACGTGTTAACTAACAGTCAGACATCAGTTATAAATTTCACGTGTTAACATTCAGACATCAGTTATAAATTTCACGTGTTAACTAACAGTCAGACATCAGTTATAAATTTCACGTGTTAACAGTCAGACATCAGTTATAAATTTCACGTGTTAACTAACAGTCAGACATCAGTTATAAATTTCACGTGTTAACAGTCAGACATCAGTTATAAATTTCACGTGTTAACTAACAGTCAGATATCAGTTATAAATTTCACCTGTTAATATTCAGATATCAGATATAAATTTCACGTGTTAACTAACATTCAGATATCAGTTATAAATTTCACGTGTTAACTAACATTCAGATATCAGTTATAAATTTCACGTGTTAACTAACATTCAGATATCAGTTATAAATTTCACGAGTTAACTAACAGTCAGACATCAGTTATAAATTTCACGTGTTAACTAACATTCAGATATCAGTTATAAATTTCACGTGTTAACTAACATTCAGATATCAGTTATAAATTTCACGTGTTAACTAACAGTCAGACATCAGTTATAAATTTCACGTGTTAACATTCAGATATCAGTTATAAAATTTCACGTGTTAACTAACATTCAGATATCAGTTATAAATTTCACGTGTTAACTAACAGTCAGACATCAGTTATAAATTTCACGTGTTAACTAACATTCAGATATCAGTTATAAATTTCACCTGTTAACTAACAGTCAGACATCAGTTATAAATTTCACGTGTTAATATTCAGATATCAGATATAAATTTCACGTGTTAACTAACATTCAGATATCAGTTATAAATTTCACCTGTTAACTAACAGTCAAACATCAGTTAAAATTTCACGTGTTAACTAACAGTCAGACATCAGTTATAAATTTCACGTGTTAACATAAGATATCAGTTATAAATTTCACGTGTTAACTAACATTCAGATATCAGTTATAAATTTCACGTGTTAACATAAGATATCAGTTATAAATTTCACGTGTTAACTAACAGTCAGACATCAGTTATAAATTTCACGTGTTAACATAAGATATCAGTTATAAATTTCACGTGTTAACTAACAGTCAGACATCAGTTAAAATTTCACGTGTTAACTAACAGTCAGACATCAGTTATAAATTTCACGTGTTAACATAAGATATCAGTTATAAATTTCACGTGTTAACTAACAGTCAGACATCAGTTATAAATTTCACGTGTTAACTAACATTCAGATATCAGTTATAAATTTCACCTGTTAACTAACAGTCAGACATCAGTTATAAATTTCACGTGTTAACTAACAGTCAGACATCAGTTATAAATTTCACGTGTTAACTAACATTCAGATATCAGTTATAAATTTCACGTGTTAACTAACAGTCAGACATCAGTTATAAATTTCACGTGTTAACTAACAGTCAGACATCAGTTATAAATTTCACGTGTTAACAGTCAGACATCAGTTATAAATTTCACGTGTTAACTAACAGTCAGACATCAGTTATAAATTTCACGTGTTAACAGTCAGACATCAGTTATAAATTTCACGTGTTAACTAACAGTCAGATATCAGTTATAAATTTCACCTGTTAATATTCAGATATCAGATATAAATTTCACGTGTTAACTAACATTCAGATATCAGTTATAAATTTCACGTGTTAACTAACATTCAGATATCAGTTATAAATTTCACGTGTTAACTAACATTCAGATATCAGTTATAAATTTCACGAGTTAACTAACAGTCAGACATCAGTTATAAATTTCACGTGTTAACTAACATTCAGATATCAGTTATAAATTTCACGTGTTAACTAACATTCAGATATCAGTTATAAATTTCACGTGTTAACTAACAGTCAGACATCAGTTATAAATTTCACGTGTTAACATTCAGATATCAGTTATAAAATTTCACGTGTTAACTAACATTCAGATATCAGTTATAAATTTCACGTGTTAACTAACAGTCAGACATCAGTTATAAATTTCACGTGTTAACTAACATTCAGATATCAGTTATAAATTTCACCTGTTAACTAACAGTCAGACATCAGTTATAAATTTCACGTGTTAATATTCAGATATCAGATATAAATTTCACGTGTTAACTAACATTCAGATATCAGTTATAAATTTCACCTGTTAACTAACAGTCAAACATCAGTTAAAATTTCACGTGTTAACTAACAGTCAGACATCAGTTATAAATTTCACGTGTTAACATAAGATATCAGTTATAAATTTCACGTGTTAACTAACATTCAGATATCAGTTATAAATTTCACGTGTTAACATAAGATATCAGTTATAAATTTCACGTGTTAACTAACAGTCAGACATCAGTTATAAATTTCACGTGTTAACATAAGATATCAGTTATAAATTTCACGTGTTAACTAACAGTCAGACATCAGTTAAAATTTCACGTGTTAACTAACAGTCAGACATCAGTTATAAATTTCACGTGTTAACATAAGATATCAGTTATAAATTTCACGTGTTAACTAACAGTCAGACATCAGTTATAAATTTCACGTGTTAACTAACATTCAGATATCAGTTATAAATTTCACCTGTTAACTAACAGTCAGACATCAGTTATAAATTTCACGTGTTAACTAACAGTCAGACATCAGTTATAAATTTCACGTGTTAACTAACATTCAGATATCAGTTATAAATTTCACGTGTTAACTAACAGTCAGACATCAGTTATAAATTTCACGTGTTAACTAACATTCAGATATCAGTTATAAATTTCACCTGTTAACTAACAGTCAGACATCAGTTATAAATTTCACGTGTTAACTAACATTCAGATATCAGATATAAATTTCACGTGTTAACTAACATTCAGATATCAGTTATAAATTTCACCTGTTAACTAACAGTCAGACATCAGTTAAAATTTCACGTGTTAACTAACAGTCAGACATCAGTTATAAATTTCACGTATTAACATAAGATATCAGTTATAAATTTCACGTGTTAACTAACAGTCAGACATCAGTTAAAATTTCACGTGTTAACTAACAGTCAGACATCAGTTATAAATTTCACGTGTTAACATAAAGATATCAGTTATAAATTTCACGTGTTAACTAACAGTCAGACATCAGTTATAAATTTCACGTGTTAACTAACATTCAGATATCAGTTATAAATTTCACGTGTTAACTAACAGTCAGACATCAGTTATAAATTTCACGTGTTAACTAACATTCAGATATCAGTTATAAATTTCACGTGTTAACTAACAGTCAGACATCAGTTATAAATTTCACGTGTTAACTAACATTCAGACATCAGTTATAAATTTCACGTGTTAACTAACATTCAGATATCAGTTATAAATTTCACGTGTTAACTAACAGTCAGACATCAGTTATAAATTTCACGTGTTAACTAACATTCAGATATCAGTTATAAATTTCACGTGTTAACTAACAGTCAGACATCAGTTATAAATTTCACGTGTTAACTAACATTCAGACATCAGTTATAAATTTCACGTGTTAACTAACATTCAGATATCAGTTAAAATTTCACGTGTTAACATTCAGATATCAGTTATAAATTTCACGTGTTAACTAACATTCAGATATCAGTTATAAATTTCACGTGTTAATATTCAGACATCAGTTATAAATTTCACATGTTAACTAACAGTCAGACATCAGTTATAAATTTCACGTGTTAACTAACATTCAGACATCAGTTATAAATTTCACGTGTTAACATTCAGACATCAGTTATAAATTTCACGTGTTAACTAACAGTCAGACATCAGTTATAAATTTCACGTGTTAACATTCAGACATCAGTTATAAATTTCACGTGTTAACTAACAGTCAGACATCAGTTATAAATTTCACGTGTTAACATTCAGACATCAGTTATAAATTTCACGTGTTAACTAACAGTCAGACATCAGTTATAAATTTCACGTGTTAACTAACATTCAGACATCAGTTATAAATTTCACGTGTTAACTAACATTCAGATATCAGTTAAAATTTCACGTGTTAACATTCAGATATCAGTTATAAATTTCACGTGTTAACTAACATTCAGATATCAGTTATAAATTTCACGTGTTAACTAACATTCAGATATCAGTTATAAATTTCACGTGTTAACTAACATTCAGACATCAGTTATAAATTTCACGAGTTAACATTCAGACATCAGTTATAAATTTCACGTGTTAACTAACAGTCAGACATCAGTTATACATTTCACGTGTTAACTAACATTCAGACATCAGTTATAAATTTCACGTGTTAACATTCAGACATCAGTTATAAATTTCACGTGTTAACTAACAGTCAGACATCAGTTATAAATTTCACGTGTTAACATTCAGACATCAGTTATAAATTTCACGTGTTAACTAACAGTCAGATATCAGTTATAAATTTCACCTGTTAATATTCAGATATCAGATATAAATTTCACGTGTTAACTAACATTCAGATATCAGTTATAAATTTCACGTGTTAACTAACATTCAGATATCAGTTATAAATTTCACGTGTTAACTAACATTCAGATATCAGTTATAAATTTCACGTGTTAACTAACAGTCAGACATCAGTTATAAATTTCACGTGTTAACTAACAGTCAGACATCAGTTATAAATTTCACGTGTTAACATTCAGATATCAGTTATAAATTTCACGTGTTAACTAACAGTCAGACATCAGTTATAAATTTCACGTGTTAACTAACAGTCAGACATCAGTTATAAATTTCACGTGTTAACATTCAGACATCAGTGTTAGAGTAACCAATATGTAATTTAATCAGATTAATTATATTGATTAATTATAATATACAACTGATTAGTCAGCTGTGCAGTAGGAGATAATTGTATGTTACACAGCTGTGCAGTTAGAGGTAGTAGGACAATATGCATAACGATGAAGAAGAATTAATTAATATATGAACTATAGTAAACTACAGTAATTGTTTTCTGATTCTGTGAGTAATCCTCACATTTGGTGACCCAGCGATTTCTTTCTTTTTTTTAAATAAATTAGTTGCTATTGTCCAATGTCTTTCACTGCTTACCGTAAGGCTGATCTGGCTGAAGTCCTCCAGCAACTGAACAGTTCAGATCCCAACTACTCGCTACCCGACAAGAAAGCCGACATGATCGATGAACTCAGCAAAGAGAATCCTGTCGCAATTAAGATTCTTCTGTCGCATATACAGAAGAGTCAAACGGTTGTTCTACAGCCATCAGTACCTCATCCGCAAATACCACATTCGTATCCACAAAAGGTAAAACTACCCGAATTCTATGAGAAAGACGCTAGAGTATGGTTCCAACAAGTGGAAGCCGTGCTTGAAGGACACCCAGCTGCAGCAATGAGATCCAATTTGTTGGCTGCTTTGCCAACAGAAACAATATTGGATGCTGGAGTCAACCTCAGTGATACTTTCGAGACGATTAAAGATAATATAATAACTCATTTGGCTGACAGCGACAACAAACGCCTGCGTAAATTACTTGCAGCTCAAGAGCTTGGTGACAGAAAGCCTTCAGCAGCCCTGCGGCAAATGCTGCGCCTAGCACCAGCAAATGAACAAATCGTCCGTTTGCGTTTTCTAGAAATCTTACCATCCTCGGTTAGTATAGTTCTAACAACTTTGAGTGGTCTTTCACTGGAACAAATGGGTGATGTTGCTGATAAAATGATTGAGCAACAGGATTCCCAATCGTCAACTAGTTTATCCGCACCAATCCATCATCAGACTGAAATCAACATGCTCCAGGAGTCGCAAAAGATCCTTGTCCAATCTCAGAAGTCACTCGCTGATCAAATTTCGCAGATAAACACGCAACTAAGAGACCTCTCAACACGCCGAGATGGAGATCGTTCCCGTTCTCGATACAACTCATCACGCTCTGGTTCTCGTTCAGCAACACCTCATCGTCAGCGCTCACATTCTCGCTCCCAATCTCGAGAATACAACCCAAATGGAGCCTGGTGTTACTACCATTACACTTATGGCAGAGAAGCATCCACGTGTCGACCGCCCTGTTCATGGCGCAATCTAACAAACCGACGTTGTGGAAATCCAGGTAACTCTGACAGTAATAATGAAAACAATAATACCGGTGGTAGTGATATTTGTAATATTCACGTAGAAGCTTTACCGGTAGGAGAATTTCTAATTGATTCTGGCAGTGGTTATTCTATATTACCCCAGAAATTCCAATCCCTTCTGAAAAATAAATCCCAGAATAATGTCCTGTTGAAAGCAGCTAATTATTCTGAAATACGAAATTATGGGAGCGGAATACTTGAATTTTATATTCCAACCCTTAGAAAGGAACCCTTTACTTGGAATTTTATAGTGGCAGACGTAACACAACCCATTCTTGGAATTGATTTTCTCCGACACAATAATATCAATATTGATTGTGCGAGTAAACAAATATATTTCAAAACTCCAATGAAAATGTCGATTCAAAACGAAAACAATAAACCCAATAAAAAACAAGAACAACCCTCAAAAATCAGCAACCAGAATCAATCCAACTTTATCTACAGTACGACTTCTAACATGACCAGAACCCCACATATATTTTCAGTAACTGGTGGCAGGAATTATCGTTTAAAGCTAATAGTGATGATTTTAATGATTCTCTCTATTTTTTACCCTTTAGCATATTGTGTTAGCAAGTTACCGTTATCCATATTTGCCTTACCTTTCTTCTTTATATTTGGTACTGGTGCGATATTAGGTTTAACATTGGATTGTTTTACAATTGGTGATGAACTATTTGGTTATGCAGGACCGCCCAAAGTAGACATTAGTAGTAAATCGTCTGATTTTTGGTTTCCAATTTCAACTGTTTCATGTAAGGAAATTAATAAGGAAATTTCAAGAGTTAACTTAATCAATTCAAATACCAAAACAAGGTTAAATAAATTGTTAAATAAGTATGATACTGTTTTCTCTCTGAGATGTAAAAACGAACCAGTAAAACATAATATAGAACACCATATAATCACTAGCGGACCTCCGTGTTTTTCTAGACCGCGTAGATTATTTGGTGAAAAATTAACCGCCGCAACTTCCGATTTTAATAATTTAGTTAAAAATAGCATTGCAGAACGCAGCGATTCGCCATGGTGTTCTCCGTTGCACATGGTACCAAAATCTGATGGTACTTGGAGAAATTGTGGTGATTATCGTCGCTTAAATCGGCAAACTGTTTATGACTGCTATCCTATGCCAAACATAGCAGACATAAGCAATAACTTTAGGGGCTGCACCGTCTTTACAAAAATAGATCTCGAAAAAGCTTTTTACCAAATTCCTATGGCGGATAATGACGTAAAAAAAACTGCTATTACTACACCTTTTGGTATGTTTTGTTTTAAAAGAATGCCTTTTGGTCTCAAAAACGCAAGCCAAACCTTTCAACGATTAATAGATACTGCTCTTTCAGGTTTACCTTTTGCTGTGGGTTACATTGACGATATATTAATCGCAAGCCCAAACGAAGAACAACATTTTAAGGACCTGGAGGCAGTACTAAAACGATTTGAGAGTTACGGTTTGAAAGCCAAAATATCAAAGTGTTCATATTTTCAAACTGAAGTGCAATTTTTAGGTTACGTGATATCTAAAAATGGCGTTTCTCCAAATCCATCCAAAATTCAAGCGATAAAAGAAGTACCACAACCTAAATCTATTTCTTCATTGCGTCGATTTTTAGGAATGTGTGGATTTTACCACCGATTCATACCAAATTTTTCATTGATAGCTGCACCACTCACCGACCTCACTAGAAAAATAAATAAGTCCAAAAACGAAAATTTTGAACTTACTTTAGATGCGCAACTTGGCTTTAGCAATTTAAAAAGTGCTTTAGAAAAGTCAATAACTCTGTCTTTCCCTTTGAAAGGAGCACCTCTAAGTATAACAACAGATGCTTCTTCCATTGCGTTAGGTGCAGTTATTCATCAGTTGGTTAACGGGAGAGCAGAGCCATTAGCTTTCTATTCTAGAAAATTAACAGCAGCAGAATCAAAAAAATCAGCTTTTGATCGAGAACTTCTTGGAATTTATGCAGCATTAAAACAACACGATTGGTTACTTGGCCAAGAAATAACAATTTTTACAGACCATAAACCTCTTGTGCATAGTTTAACAATGAAAAATCCTTCGCCACAACAATCTAGATGGTTATCCTACATTTCAGAGTTCACAAGTAAGATTGAACATGTTTCTGGTTCCGATAATATTGTGGCTGACGCCCTTTCTCGTCCTATATGTGCCATTTCATTCGACAATTTGGAAGAATTAGCCGACGCACAATCAGCTGATAGTGACTTACAATCATTTTTCCGCTCAACTAATTTACCTTTAAAAAGAGTGAAAGTTCTTGGCGACAAAGAGGTAGTTTACGATGACTCTACGCCCCATCTAAGACCATATATTCCGATGACATTAAGACGCCAAATTTTTGACAGTATTCACAATTTATCCCATCCAGGTCCCAAAGAATCGTCACATTTAGTTACCGCTCGTTTTATATGGCCAGGTGTTAAAAAGCAGGTAAAAGTTTGGGCTAACGAATGTCAGCATTGCCAAACTTGTAAAATTACACGCCATATTAAAACTCCAATAGACACAATACCTACTTCATCTAGGTTAGACACCGTACATATAGATATCGTAGGTCCATTACCTCCATCCAATGGCTATAAATACTTATTCACAGCGGTAGATAGATACACCAGATGGCCCGAAGTAGTACCTTTAAGAAATATAACTGCAGATACAGTAGCTACTGCTTTCTTAAATTCTTGGATAAGTCGATTCGGTATTCCCCGCAAAATAGTTACTGACCGTGGTTCACAATTTGAATCAGCTTTATTCTCCGCCCTGATTTCACAATTAGGAATTGATCGCGCACGTACTACTGCATATCACCCTTCCTGTAATGGCCTTGTCGAACGATTTCATAGGAGTCTTAAAGCATCACTTAGGGCAAAATGTTGCAGTAGAACATGGTTTAGAGAACTACCTTTAGTGCTTTTAGGTTTGCGATCCGCAATAGGAGTACATGGATTTTCTCCGGCCCAATTGATGTACGGAACTGAATTACTCCTCCCAGGTCAATATTTTCTACCTGAATCAAATACCTTAGACCAAACGTTGCCCAATTTTGTTGAAAATTTATTCCGTAAAGTTGATAAATTTAACCCACCAGAGAGAAAACATTTGACTAAATCATACATTCCACAATCGCTTGAGAATGCTACACACGTGTGGGTTCGAGATCCTATTAAGCGATCTTCACTAAATTCTTTATACAAAGGACCTTACGAAATAATTAGTAAAACAGCGAAAACAGTCAAAATTAAAATTCATAAAGGTGAAGAAACATTGTCTCTAGATAGAATAAAGCCTGTAGTGAAACCTCAAAAATTAGACGATCGCAATAATAATGTTATTAAGAAAACAGTAACTTTTAGGTTATAGTAATCAGTTATTTTTGAGTCTATTTCACTTTCAAACTCATTAGGTTCAGTCTTACTTTAATGAGCCTTTAATGATACTCTTGTTTATCTCATATTTAGTGTAAATATTTATTTAATAATGTGCTCCGCAATTAGGAAGGGGGGTCATGTTAGAGTAACCAATATGTAATTTAATCAGATTAATTATATTGATTAATTATAATATACAACTGATTAGTCAGCTGTGCAGTAGGAGATAATTGTATGTTACACAGCTGTGCAGTTAGAGGTAGTAGGACAATATGCATAACGATGAAGAAGAATTAATTAATATATGAACTATAGTAAACTACAGTAATTGTTTTCTGATTCTGTGAGTAATCCTCACAATCAGTTATAAATTTCACGTGTTAACTAACAGTCAGACATCAGTTATAAATTTCACGTGTTAACAGTCAGACATCAGTTATAAATTTCACGTGTTAACTAACAGTCAGACATCAGTTATAAATTTCACGTGTTAACAGTCAGACATCAGTTATAAATTTCACGTGTTAACTAACAGTCAGACATCAGTTATAAATTTCACGTGTTAACAGTCAGACATCAGTTATAAATTTCACGTGTTAACAGTCAGACATCAGTTATAAATTTCACGTGTTAACTAACAGTCAGACATCAGTTATAAATTTCACGTGTTAACAGTCAGACATCAGTTATAAATTTCACGTGTTAACTAACAGTCAGACATCAGTTATAAATTTCACGTGTTAACAGTCAGACATCAGTTATAAATTTCACGTGTTAACTAACAGTCAGACATCAGTTATAAATTTCACGTGTTAACATAAGATATCAGTTATAAATTTCACGTGTTAACTAACAGTCAGACATCAGTTATAAATTTCACGTGTTAACAGTCAGACACATCAGTTATAAATTTCACGTGTTAACTAACAGTCAGACATCAGTTATAAATTTCACGTGTTAACAGTCAGACATCAGTTATAAATTTCACGTGTTAACTAACAGTCAGACATCAGTTATAAATTTCACGTGTTAACATTCAGACATCAGTTATAAATTTCACGTGTTAACTAACATTCAGATATCAGTTATAAATTTCACGTGTTAACTAACATTCAGATATCAGTTATAAATTTCACGTGTTAACTAACATTCAGATATCAGTTATAAATTTCACGTGTTAACTAACAGTCAGACATCAGTTATAAATTTCACGTGTTAACTAACAGTCAGACATCAGTTATAAATTTCACGTGTTAACAGTCAGACATCAGTTATAAATTTCACGTGTTAACATTCAGATATCAGTTATAAATTTCACGTGTTAACTAACAGTCAGACATCAGTTATAAATTTCACGTGTTAACTAACAGTCAGACATCAGTTATAAATTTCACGTGTTAACTAACAGTCAGACATCAGTTATAAATTTCACGTGTTAACAGTCAGACATCAGTTATAAATTTCACGTGTTAACAGTCAGACATCAGTTATAAATTTCACGTGTTAACTAACAGTCAGACATCAGTTATAAATTTCACATGTTAACAGTCAGACATCAGTTATAAATTTCACGTGTTAACAGTCAGACATCAGTTATAAATTTCACGTGTTAACTAACAGTCAGACATCAGTTATAAATTTCACGTGTTAACATAAGATATCAGGTATAAATTTCACGTGTTAAGTAACAGTCAGACATCAGTTATAAATTTCACGTGTTAACTAACAGTCAGACATCAGTTATAAATTTCACGTGTTAACATTCAGATATCAGTTATAAATTTCACGTGTTAACTAACAGTCAGACATCAGTTATAAATTTCACGTGTTAACTAACAGTCAGACATCAGTTATAAATTTCACGTGTTAACAGTCAGACATCAGTTATAAATTTCACGTGTTAACATTCAGATATCAGTTATAAATTTCACGTGTTAACTAACAGTCAGAAATCAGTTAAAATTTCACGTGTTAACATTCAGATATCAGTTATAAATTTCACGTGTTAACTAACAGTCAGACATCAGTTATAAATTTCACGTGTTAACAGTCAGACATCAGTTATAAATTTCACGTGTTAACTAACAGTCAGACATCAGTTATAAATTTCACGTGTTAACAGTCAGACATCAGTTATAAATTTCACGTGTTAACTAACAGTCAGACATCAGTTATAAATTTCACGTGTTAACATTCAGACATCAGTTATAAATTTCACGTGTTAACTAACAGTCAGACATCAGTTATAAATTTCACGTGTTAACATAAGATATCAGTTATAAATTTCACGTGTTAACTAACAGTCAGACATCAGTTATAAATTTCACGTGTTAACTAACAGTCAGACATCAGTTATAAATTTCACGTGTTAACATAAGATATCAGTTATAAATTTCACGTGTTAACTAACAGTCAGACATCAGTTATAAATTTCACGTGTTAACTAACAGTCAGACATCAGTTATAAATTTCACGTGTTAACATTCAGATATCAGTTATAAATTTCACGTGTTAACTAACAGTCAGACATCAGTTATAAATTTCACGTGTTAACTAACAGTCAGACATCAGTTATAAATTTCACGTGTTAACAGTCAGACATCAGTTATAAATTTCATGTGTTAACATTCAGATATCAGTTATAAATTTCACGTGTTAACTAACAGTCAGAAATCAGTTAAAATTTCACGTGTTAACATTCAGATATCAGTTATAAATTTCACGTGTTAACTAACAGTCAGACATCAGTTATAAATTTCACGTGTTAACATTCAGACATCAGTTATAAATTTCACGTGTTAACTAACAGTCAGACATCAGTTATAAATTTCACGTGTTAACAGTCAGACATCAGTTATAAATTTCACGTGTTAACTAACAGTCAGACATCAGTTATAAATTTCACGTGTTAACAGTCAGACATCAGTTATAAATTTCACGTGTTAACAGTCAGACATCAGTTATAAATTTCACGTGTTAACTAACAGTCAGACATCAGTTATAAATTTCACGTGTTAACATAAGATATCAGTTATAAATTTCACGTGTTAACTAACAGTCAGACATCAGTTATAAATTTCACGTGTTAACTAACAGTCAGACATCAGTTATAAATTTCACGTGTTAACATTCAGATATCAGTTATAAATTTCACGTGTTAACTAACAGTCAGACATCAGTTATAAATTTCACGTGTTAACTAACAGTCAGACATCAGTTATAAATTTCACGTGTTAACAGTCAGACATCAGTTATAAATTTCACGTGTTAACTAACAGTCAGAAATCAGTTAAAATTTCACGTGTTAACATTCAGATATCAGTTATAAATTTCACGTGTTAACTAACATTCAGTTATCAGTTATAATTTCCACGTGTTAACATTCAGACATCAGTTATAAATTTCACGTGTTAACTAACAGTCAGACATCAGTTATAAATTTCACGTGTTAACTAACAGTCAGACATCAGTTATGAATTTCACGTGTTAACTAACTGTCAGACATCAGTTATAAATTTCACGTGTTAACTAACAGTCAGACATCAGTTATAAATTTCACGTGTTAACATTCAGATATCAGTTATAAATTTCACGTGTTAACTAACAGTCAGACATCAGTTATAAATTTCACGTGTTAACTAACAGTCAGACATCAGTTATAAATTTCACGTGTTAACATTCAGACATCAGTTATAAATTTCACGTGTTAACTAACAGTCAGACATCAGTTATAAATTTCACGTGTTAACTAACAGTCAGACATCAGTTATAAATTTCACGTGTTAACTAACAGTCAGACATCAGTTATGAATTTCACGTGTTAACTAACAGTCAGACATCAGTTATAAATTTCACGTGTTAACATAAGATATCAGTTATAAATTTCACGTGTTAACTAACATTCAGATATCAGTTATAAATTTCACGTGTTAACTAACAGTCAGACATCAGTTATAAATTTCACGTGTTAACTAACATTCAGACATCAGTTATAAATTTCACGTGTTAACTAACAGTCAGACATCAGTTATAAATTTCACGTGTTAACATTCAGACATCAGTTATAAATTTCACATGTTAACTAACATTCAGATATCAGTTATAAATTTCACGTGTTAATATTCAGATATCAGTTATAAATTTCACGTGTTAACATTCAGATATCAGTTATAAATTTCACGTGTTAACATTCAGATATCAGTTATAAATTTCACGTGTTAACTAACATTCAGATATCAGTTATAAATTTCACGTGTTAACTAACATTCAGATATCAGTTATAAATTTCACCTGTTAACTAACAGTCAGATATCAGTTATAAATTTCACGTGTTAACTAACAGTCAGACATCAGTTATAAATTTCACGTGTTAACTAACAGTCAGAAATCAGTTATAAATTTCACGTGTTAACTAACAGTCAGACATCAGTTATAAATTTCACGTGTTAACATTCAGATATCAGTTATAAATTTCACGTGTTAACTAACATTCAGATATCAGTTATAAATTTCACGTGTTAACTAACATTCAGATATCAGTTATAAATTTTACGTGTTAACTAACATAATATATCAGTTATAAATTTCACGTGTTAACTAACAGTCAGACATCAGTTATAAATTTCACGTGTTAACTAACATTCAGACATCAGTTATAAATTTCACGTGTTAACATTCAGACATCAGTTATAAATTTCACATGTTAACATTCAGACATCAGTTATAAATTTCACGTGTTAACATTCAGACATCAGTTATAAATTTGACTTACGGCCTTTCTACATTGCATATCTCGAGAACTAGATTAGATAAGGTAATTATACAATTAGATAGAGCGCATTTTTTAGACCCAGGAGAAAGTGAATTTTGGAAAAATGCGACTTACGGTTTTATCACATTGCACGGCAGAGCTGCACCTTATTGTATTGTGTATTTAGTACTGTCTTTCACTAATTTCTAGGTATTTCTTGTTTTTGCTTTGATAATTTCTAGGTATTTCTTGTTTTTTGTTTTGATAATGATTATTGTTTAATAAATCGAAACGTCATCTGTTCAAATCATGAAGTTTAAGATATATGCGCTGTTACCTGAAAGCTTCAGATTCCCATCAACTCAAACTCTATCATTTTGTAATAATATGTGTGAATATAATATAAATGGTAAATTTATCGCTAGAATTCAAGTAATATTCATTTATAAACGAGGCCGTTATACTATTCCACGATAACCCACCCATTTGAGCCATAAACAGAATTAGAATGTTAAAAAGTTAATACAATTTGGGACATTTAACTATTTTTTTTCTTTACTTCTTTATTTCTTTTGTAAGAAAACGCCACCACTTGCACTGTAACGTAACCTACTATGCACTGTAACGTAACCCACTATGCACTGTAACGTAACCTACTATGCACTGTAACGTAACCTACTATGCACTGTAACGTAACCCACTATGCACTGTAACGTAACCTACTATGCACTATAACGTAACCTACTATGCACTATAACGTAACCTACTATGCACTGTAACGTAACCTACTATGCACTGTAACGTAACCCACTATGCACTGTAACGTAACCTACTATGCACTGTAACGTAACCTACTATGCACTGTAACATAACCTACTATGCACTGTAACGTAACCTACTATGCACTGTAACGTAACCCACTATGCACTGTAACGTAACCTACTATGCACTATAACGTAACCTACTATGCACTATAACGTAACCTACTATGCACTGTAACGTAACCTACTATGCACTGTAACATAACCTACTATGCACTGTAACATAACCTACTATGCACTGTAACGTAACCTACTATGCACTGTAACATAACCTACTATGCACTGTAACATAACCTACTATGCACTGTAACGTAACCTACTATGCACTGTAACGTAACCCACTATGCACTGTAACGTAACCTACTATGCACTGTAACGTAACCTACTATGCACTGTAACATAACCTACTATGCACTGTAACATAACCTACTATGCACTGTAACGTAACCTACTATGCACTGTAACGTAACCCACTATGCACTGTAACGTAACCTACTATGCACTATAACGTAACCCACAATGCACTGTAACGTAACCCACTATGCACTGTAACGTAACCTACTATGCACTGTAACGTAACCTACTATGCACTATAACGTAACCTACTATGCACTATAATGTAACCTACTATAATACTCCTTTCTCCTTTCATTTATACCGGCTTTACTTTATATTCCGAAGTGAAGGGCCTTCATTGCTTAGCCCGCATTGAGTACTTTTTTTCATTGGGCTATCAATTAAAGTCTACCCAAAAAATTTGCTAAGCACATACTTTCTGCAACAAATAATTTACTCACTGACCAAATAACATACAAGCGGACAAAAAATAAATCTGGCCAAAAAATAACAAAACACATACTTTTCGCCCAAGTAATTTACTTGTTTACCAAATAAAATACATCTGAACTAATGTTATATACGACCCAAAAATTAAAACATCAACCCCAAAACACACATTTACTACACTAAAACACATAAAATCAAACAACAATTTAGTCATATATATGATATTTATTTCCATAGAGTTTGCTTTTTCTAACCAAAATAATAAACGATGTTGTTAACAATTGAGGGAAAGGAGCAGGTTACAGAGACTGATTTTTCTTTCCAAAGCAATAAACGATGTTGTTACCAATTGAGAGAAAGGAGCAGGTTACGTTACAGAGATGGCTTTTTCTAACCAAAACAGTAAACTATGTTGTTAGCAATTGAGGGAAGGGAGCAGGTTACAGAGATGGCTTTTTCTAACCAAAACAGTAAACTATGTTGTTACCAATTGAGGGAAAGGAGCAAGTTACGTTACAGAGATGGCTTTTTCTAACCAAAACAGTATACTATGTTTTTACCAATTGAGGGAAAGGATCAGGTAACTGAGATGGCTTTTTCTAACCAAAACAGTAAACTATGTTGTTTCCAATTGGGGGAAAGGAGCAGGTTGCGGAACGGATTTATTTAACCGAAACATTAAACGATGTTGTTAACAACATCGAATATAAAAATATATATAAAATACTTTGGAACGAATTTAAATAATTTGGTGCGAAAAGTATGAATCTGGGAAAGAACTAGGCTATGTATTTAGAAGTAGCTTTAATGTACATTGCTTACAGAAAACATGAAATTTGGGGCTATCGTTTTGGGGCGGTAAAAAAGTATATTTGGTGCGAAAACTACAGTATGTAATCTTGGAAAGAAATAATTTGTGGTCTTTTTGTGTTTAATGAAAATTTCAGTATATTTTTTATTCAAATGCAAATTATTCCAAGTTTTGGATTTAATTTAACGAAATTGCTTAACGTTTTTTTCGATGTGCATTAGGGCTAGGCCTACACTCATCCACAAGTCAACCAGTAAATATACTGTCATACAGTAGGCCTACTGTAGTTTCAATTTTGCCAGCTTATTTGCATTCTGGAAACAAACACATAGCGGTTACTTATTAGCTCAACTAGACCCAAAAATTGAGAGAAAATAGACTATTTTTTTCTCTAGCGAAAAAGTAATTTTGCATTGATTTTACTTTGTTCCCGGCGAAAAAAGCAAAATAAAATATTTTTCGAAAATTTCTTAAATTTCATTACATGTGTTGAAAGAGTAGTTGGCTAGGTTTGCAAGTAATGTGAACAAAATCCATGAACGCACTCAAAAGTTATTGTAACTTTAGTGTCTGCAAGGCGTGTTGTTTTTATGTTGTTAAGCGGCTCTCTAGTTACGTAATAAATATTCGAGAACATTTAAATTATTTAACATTGAGTAGGAAGCATCAGGAGCTGAAGAGTACAATAATTTGAATCGCAGTAACTATGGAAGCAATATACATACTGTAGTAAAATACTACCGTACAGTTCAACTTATTTTGTAACACTATATCGCTTTATCTTTTATCAAATTAAGAATCAAGCAACAAAAAAAGTACCAATTTAAGAATAAAATTACGCACTGACGTATTTGGCCTTGCTTTATCTCTCGACCCTTTATTAACTTCGGCGCTCGGTAAATAAAATGGCCCGGGAATAATGAAAAAAGTACTACTTTTTTTCCATGTATGCATGTAATAAATAAATATTCGGCAGAATCCCGACGACTTTAATTTAATTTTTTTACTAACTGACTCAATTCAGCAGCCACCATAAAATAATGATTATACAGTTAGTGTATTTTAAATAAAGAAATATGTGTTTATTTTCGCTCTGATTTGGTTATAGCTTGGTTACACACTTAGCTTCTTCTGGCCACTGGAACAACAGGTCGTATATTTAACATATTCGAATAAAAAATATTATTTATTACATCATATAGGGGTTGATTTTGGACAGAGTCTTGAGTTGATGAAACCAAACCTGGCCTGAGTATTGGATGGCTTCAGGGGTTGGGGGAGCGGGGCCTGGACAAAGTTTCAGCTTGTCGGGTTTACAAGCAAAGAAATGTGAGGACATTTAATGTTTAGACATGTAACCCTCTAGCGGGAGACTGTTGAATTGGTGGTGTCTGAAAGTCTCTAAAAAATCTCAACTTTTGGTTTTATTGATGCCTGCATATTTTCAACTCGACAGCTTTAAATCCGACAGGGTTATTAATGTGTCCAAATCGTAACGACGACAACTATTTACCATTATTGAGCCCCCATGCCCATAGTCTACCCGAGCTTGACAGTGACACTTGAACGGAACCGCCTCACCTTCGCAGCACATTGCTTTCGCCGTGAGGACCAGCTGGTGCACAACTCTTGTGCTTTTGAGGCCTCATGGAGTGAATAAGCATGGTGGACAGCCCATGACTTTCTTGAGACGCATCTTAAAGGACACTGGCCTTGAAGATGCGGATGATCTAGCAAATGTCATGGGTGATAGGGAGTTGTGGCGGAGCAATTTTTTCGATAAGCTGGCACTATAATTCTTGTAATATATATATAATGCAGCTGCAGCAATGCAGCATGCCGATCGTAGTAGTAGTATTATTGAGCCACCCCCTAACAGTGCCTGTTCGCTAAGGCACTGCTAACTTCGTGGCTCGCCCCACATACCCCATATACTACTGTATAAATGTATTCATTCATTCGATATACAGTGTACAATCATTACTCCGCTATTGGCTGATTGGTGTCAAAATTTATGGCGGCTGAACTGTTATTCTGCAATATCGTACACCGGTGCACTGCAGCACAGTACCAGTACCTATCACTCCAGATCTGCAGATCCAGAGATATGCCTACTAAAAGGTAGGGTAGGCACTTTGGTGATTAGGCTAAATGCCAGCCACAGCCATGCTAGTGCTGTAGTGTTTTATCCCACATTCTTAATAGGCCTACTGTCTGACTTAATACTGTAATAGGCAGATAGGAGGCTACATAATAACTAACAGTACCTACATACAGACATATGCGGAACTACTGAATGAACTACAGAACTAGGCCTATCGGCATACATTAGGCCTAACAACTCTGCGACTGCAGAACTGAATGCTGGAGTGAGAAGTGCATAGCGGAAGGCTTACAAATTAGCCTACGTGCAGGAACAGTGCAGCAGTGCAAGTTCTGAAGTTGACGAAACTAAAATGCTTCGAATTATTCGTTCTGCTCGCCGCACGCTACAACGAAACCATCTATCTACCGGTATCGCTGATCTCCCACGAGACCAACCGCATGCTTCGACGTTGTCTGCCCCATCGGATAAGACGCGTTTCGGGATGGCGCTCTCGGCGGACCGTCGCACGGTTGTAATTTATCACCCATCTCCCGAATTCCCTTACGAGCTGTCACAACCGATAGAGCGTACCGACCCTAACGACTCTCCCGATCGTGTGACCGTCCTCCGAGACGGTCTATCCATTGAGGACCCCACCGACGTCGATAATCGACTTACCCCCCATCGTCTGGCCGAGATGTTCGCCACTTCCCACCACGAGTTCTGGCCTCGAGGTATAAAGGGACGTACTATGCATCGGGACCGGTTCCCTTTGGAGACCCCCGAACGACCAGACGACGACCCCACCCCGCTACAAAGAGTCCCTCGCAAACACTTTAATAAACCACTTCTACCTAAAAGGAAATTTAAACCGCACCCCACTTACAATTTTAAGGATATGGAATATTAGCGATATTATATAGCATACCGGTATAGGAATATTATATTGCCGGTAAGCGTTATATAGAATACTTTACTGCTTTATGTCAATCCACAGTAATGCAATGCTGCAATGCAATGTATCCGGAACACAGTTGCCTGCTGCCTGTCTACATGTTACAACTTAGGCCTACTTTGTTGTTTATAAAGCTTAGCATACAGATATCCATAATTCAACCGCCTTCTCGCGGTGGAGCGGAGAACTGCTGATTCCCCCAACACAATTATATTCCAGACTTTCCAAGAGACCGGTTATATGTGCATCAAGCACCAAGTTCTGAAGTTTGGTTTATTAGCCTTCAAACATTATCTTACTTCGTCGCTCGCGCCACACACTGATCTCTAATGTTTAGTAAAGAACTACCGACTCTGCTACGTAGTAGAGTTGTGTTTAGTCATTGATTAGGTATTAATTTCAGAATCACGGTCTGTTTTTTTTGTAACATTATTGAACATTTATTATTGTACATTATAATATTACACTCTATAAAATAATCTAATAATTATAGGAAACTTGCCTTGTGGTTCTATGGACATATGGGAAGGGTGGGATTATCGATATTCCATTGGATGATTTTTGCGTCCAGATTCCCCCCACCCCCCTCCTAGGGCCGGATTAACCTATAGACAAACTAGCAACTAGGCACGTGTCTAGGGGCCTCTGCTCAAGGGGGCCTCCAAAAAAATATATGCATTAAAAATAAAACAATGCATAAATATTTAAAACGGTATAAAAATATTCAGTCGCATACAAAAAGTAAATTTAAAGTAAATTTAAATAATAATGATAATATTTGTGCCCGAAACAATATTAGCAATAATATTAGCAATAATATTAGCGAAATAATATTAGCAACATTATTTTATAAATAACAATTCGAGTGCAAATATTGTATTCGAAATAAATACAAAAATCCCTCCGCCACCACCCCCCCCCCCTCACCTGAAAAATTTTGGGTGGGGCCTCAGATTTGTCTACGCCTAGGGGCCACACATGCTTAATCCGGCTCTGCTCCCTCCCTATCTGCGTTTTTCTATTTAAATTACATTGATAATTTAGTTTTCTACTATATGGACCTGGATAGAGCATTGGCGGACCTTAGCATTGATTCAATTTACTTACTGGGTCTTTGTCTCCTATGAAAAAATTGTACTGTTTGATACAATAAGTATTGAAACTTATCAGCGCTCTGGTGACATTATCGTATCGCTGAAAACTTACAGTTTGCAGTGTTACGTGGCATAGGTCGGAACGCAGTATTATCCATTTTCGAGGATCATAGCTTTAATGCAAATGATGTCATTGTATGCTTTGTGTAAGATTTTACAGATGTTGTAGTAACTGCTATAGTAGTAAGTTGTATAGGCGTTGTAGTAAGAGCTAACTTGTTTTATGAATGTCATCAATATTCCTAATTTTTGAAATAAAATAATAGTTATTAAGTATAAAAAAATCGTTAAAAATGTTAAAATAAGTAATCGTAGCCTAAAAACCATTTCATTATGCCTTCAACATTTATTTCCATTCCCCTATTTGCCACCATGCCTTATAAGCTGAGTTCAAAGGCTTAGGACAATCCCCGTATAGCGTCTAGGCTCTTTATTATATTGGCAACACCGTAAAGTTAGTGTACCGGTTGGTTTATTATTTGAGGAAGTCAAGTCCGTAATAATGGCTACGATGAGAGCGGTTCTGTTGAAGAGTTTCGGCGGCGCTGAAAATTTATACGTCGGCAACACTATTAGAAGAGAGTTGAAACCGCAGGACATAGAAATTAGAGTGATGTATTCGGCATTAAATAGGGCCGATGTGTTGCAGAGGATGGGTAAGTACCCGTCACCTAGAGGGGAGAGTGAAGTGCTGGGGTTGGAGGTGAGTGGTCTGGTTGAACGCGTCGGGGCGGACGCGTCATTCTGGAGTGTCGGAGACCCGGTGATGGCGTTGCTAGGCGGTGGGGGTTACGCGGAGTACGCTGTGGTGCACCGGGACCACGTGATGCCGGTGCCACGTGGCCTGTCCTTGGAGAAGGCGGCGGCCACACCGGAGGCTTTCCTAACGGCCTACCAATTGCTCCATCTAGTGGCGGGAGAGCCGAGAGGCCAGCGGGTGTTAATCCACGCGGCCGCTAGTGGCGTTGGCACTGCATTGGTGCAGCTCTCCAAACTTGCTGGTCTCAATGTTTTTGCGACGGCCGGAAGTGAAGATAAACTTAGCGCAGTGAAGGAACTCAAAGCTGATTGCGTTATTAATTATAAAACTGAGTTCTTCGATGACGTAATTCTCAATGCTACTGACAACAAGGGCGTAGATGTTATACTCGATTGCGTGGGCGGTTCCCATTGGCAACGGAACGCCAATTGCGTAGCAACGGATGGTACTTGGGTTCTTTACGGTCTACTTGGAGGTGCTAACATTGATCCGTCCTGCTTCCCTCTGTCTACTTTGCTAAGAAAACGCGTGACCTTGAAAGGGACCACTCTGAGGTCCCGTTCAGTAGCATATAAATCGGATCTAGTTCGACTATTTGTTCGAGACAGGTTATCGGCCTTCGATACGGGGGAACTTAGACCCGTTATTGACCGGGTCTTCGCCGTGGAAGATATTGTCGAGGCCCACAATTATATGTCAAAAAATAGAAACATTGGAAAGATATTGCTAAAAATTACTGGTGTCGCTAAGACATGACCAGCTGGTCTCGCACTGGGATCGTCAATGACCAATGAAACTGAAATATATTTTAATTTATTTTAAATACAAATTAATGTTTTTAAATATCTTGGTCTGGTTCTCAAAGTATTGAGAATGTGTTGTCTTTCAAGTTCTAACAATTTACTAGATTGTCTGGATTCAAATAAATAATAATTATGATTCATGATTAATTAATAGGTCTATTTTCTATAATTCGGTGTAGTCATGGAATACTAAATATACACGGAACCGCATTAGTGTTATTTTTTCGGCCCCGAAATTTTTTTCAATAAAGTGGTAGTATATGCCATAGAAACCCCAGAAAAAAAATTTAAGCAAATTCGACCGGAGCGTTCTCGAGATATAATCCGTCAAAGTTTTCAAATTTGCCAACAAGAAATGCAGTGTTGGGGGCGATTTAAGCTTATTTGCGATATATTTCTATGGCAACAAGTAGTACTGCCATTATTCTTGAACTGCGCTGTTGTAATATTGATGCGTTGGTTTGTCAACAATATTATTATTACCACAACTAGCTACAGCTGCACTATTTTAAAACAATATTTTAACCGATAATTTTTCGATTACAATTAACCAGTAGGCCTACATCGCGGTAACCTTTAGTCTCGACACAGTAGGGCCTTCATTACTTCACTGGCTACACATAGTGAACTACAGTATCTACATCATGCCACGTACTTGTTTAGTTTGCAAGTCAAAAGACCTTTTGCACCGGTTTCCTATTGATGTTGCTGTTTGCAATGAATGGAAACAAGCGATTCGTCAGGGGCAGAATACGCCAGGTAAGGATTTTATTATTATATCATGCATGAAATGTTCTACGACATGTTATCTATTTGGTACTACTATAGTATGTGTGGGTACTACTATGTTATGGGTACCCACTTTTTAAACAAATTTTTTCATATGAAAATGGCTTTTATCATGAGGTTTTTTGTTCTAGAACAAATATTTAACCTTCTGCCAGTACGATGGTAGCTAGTAATTTTGATTTTGTGTTATAGCTAGTACTTTTTATTAGCTAGTGAAAAATATTATAATTGAAAAATTAATTTGACCAACTTTTTTCTTGTAAAAATGTATTATTTTATTATGAGTTTTTTTTATCTAGAACAAATATTTGACCTTCTGACAGTAAGATGGTAGCTAGTACTTTTAATTTTGTGTTAGCTAGTACTATTTATTAGCTAGTAAATGTAAGATATACCGGTAATTTAATTCTCAATTATATATTTGCATGGAATAATTTATGAGTCATGGCAGCTAGTAATTTTTATTTGATAGTCAAAGTAGCTAGTAATTATTCACTAGCTAGTTTTTTATATTTTATACAAAATATAGGCAGATGTCAAAATAGAGTTTTTACATACTTTACTTATTTAGGCCTATTTTACTTATTACTGGATTTATTTATCCTTTTATTAGTCATTTCGAGAATATTGATGATATGGAAATTGTCTAAATAAAAGGGGCACTACAAAATTTCTTTTGTAATTTTAAGATCACTATCTACCTTTAAAAACACTAGCTACCATAATAAAAAATAATAGCTAACCTCTCTCAGAAGGTGAAATAATTTATGTTCTAGAACAAAAAACCATCTTGATAATATCCATTAACATGGTCCAAAATATTATTTTGTAATTTTAAGATCACTAGCTACCTTTAAAAACACTAGCTACCTTAATAAAAAATAATAGGTAACCTCTCTCAGAAGGTGAAATTTATGTTCTAGAACGAAAAACATCATGATATTATCCAATAATATGGTAAAAAAATTGATCAAAAATTAGGTACCAAAAATTTGGTTTTGCAATTTTAAAAACAGTAGCTACCTAAAAGAAATCACTAGCTACCATAAAAAAAACAATAGCTAACGTCTAACAGAAGATGACATTAATGTTATAAAATAAAAAACCTCAAGATAATAGCCATTAACATTGTCAAATAAATGGTCAAAAAGTGGGTACCCATAACATAGTAGTACCGTATGTGTGTAGCCATGGTACAGCAAATTAATAAAATTTGTATGTCTTTTTATTTGGTTTTATTGCATTTTATTATGTTCTAGAACATTGGTGATTGTTCTAGAACCTTAGTAGACATTTTTTTCTGACATCTAGTAGTATTTTTTTTACTAGCTAGTATTTTTGAAAATTAAAAAAAAATATATTTTATTTAGTGTTTTTTTAATATTGGAAAACATTTTAGAATCAATGTTTTCACATTTTTTTATAATTTAAAAAAATACTAGCTAGTTAAAAAAACGGCTATCCGTATGAAACATGCGTATGCGTATGATCCTTAATCATTGTTACTATGGCTTCAATATTAGTTAGAGAACACCATATAAAAGTTATTTAACTATTCTAGAATAAAATAAAAAATAAAACGACCTAGAACATATAGCTAGTAATTTTTTAATTTTAAATTAGCTAGTAATTTAAAAAAAAATCATTTTCAACTTTTAACAATTTTATTGCCAAATATTTCAACATTTTTATAGTTTCAAAAGATACTAGCTCGTAAAAAAAACACTTGCTACCATAAAAACAACGTATCTACTTATGTTCTATAACACTTTCCAATAATACAAATCGAAAAAATAAAAATTTTAATTTAAAAAATTGTCACACAAGCTACACCTATGTTATAAAAATACTAGCTATCTTAAAAATTGCTAGCTACCTGAAACCATAACATTTATAATACTAAATTTAATACCAAATTTAAAAAAAAAAATTTTTAATACTACCGGTAGGTACCGATAGTTATTTAGAAATTATAAATTAGCTAGTAATACAAATTTTTTGAACATTTAATTGATTATTGATTCGAGTTTTTGTATTCAGTAGTAATTAGTTTACATTGCAATGTGAAATATAAATACTGGCACGGGCCTAGCCGTATTAATTATTTTAGATTAATATTTTTGTTAGGTCGAGAATTCGATTACGATAAAGATCGAATTTGTAAAGTTCACTTCGAGCCGAAGGATTTTATGATGAACAGAAATTTGCAGTTTCGAAGTTCCAATCTCAAAAAGGAATCAATTCCTTCAATATTTACATTGGCTGTGCCATTACCATCTCCACTACGAAAGTCACCAACTAAACGAAAAGTTGATCCAACACTATACAACCTACTCGAAAATAGAAAATTAGTTGAAGAAGACAAATTAGAGTGGGAGTTGGGAAATATAAAGAAATGGATTGAAGACGAGGATGTTTTTAAGAATAGAGAGGTACATGCGTGTAAGTGTGATGTTGAAAGTGAAGATGGAATTATGATTTATGAAATTTCCCCCGAAAATCTAAAACTGAATTACTTCCTTGATCTCAACGACGTACTTTATTGTTTCTCAAAATACCTCTAAAATACCCCTCGTTAATTTTAGCTATTTACCACGTAACAAAAGTGGGTATAATAAAGTTCAGAAG
The DNA here is from genome assembly GCA_032718475.1 of Nemertoderma westbladi. Classification (NCBI taxonomy): domain Eukaryota; kingdom Metazoa; phylum Xenacoelomorpha; order Nemertodermatida; family Nemertodermatidae; genus Nemertoderma; species Nemertoderma westbladi. The sequence goes on from JAUCBJ010001797.1 coordinate 26,503, forward strand.
AAAAGTGTTTTGCTTAGGCTAATGAATGCGGTCAAGTTTCATTCATTGCCTAATTTTGACTCAGATTTCATGGAATTTCTAGACGAGTACCGCAATTATAAAAAGATAGGAATATACCCCAAGAATATCATTAGAAAGTGTCTTATTCTACGTTATAAGAGCAGGAATGGATATAAAGAGCTCTTGAAGCTGATGCCGAACCTACCCAGCATTTCATTCTTTGAAAAGTTGACAAGAGGTGATGTAAAAGTTTATACACTTCTAAAGAGCATTGGTATGGATCAGAATGTTGTAATATACGCGGATGAAATTTACTTACAGAGAGAATCAATATTTAGTGCAGGAGGTATTATTGATTCACCAAAGACCCTGCTGGATATTATGGTAAGAGCTCTAAGTGGGGGAAATGGAATAATTGTCAAGTCAGTGCCATGTTACGAGACATTAACTGGAGACATGTTGATAAAAGAATTCAAGGAAGTTGTGAAACATTTAAAAGAGGCCGAGTTTCAGCCACGAGTGTTTGTTACTGATGGCCTTTCAGTTAATGTCAATGCTTACTCAAAGATTATATATGAACCAGAGCTTTGTGATATAATTCCGTTGTTTGATTATAATCAACTCATGAAGAATACACGAAATAACTTATTTAACACCGGCATATTTTATCCTCCTGAATTTAAGTGGAGTTATATGAATGACGTATTTCAAATAGGAGCAAATACTAAAGTGTCGATGTCTGATGTTCGTATGGTGTATCAGATGGATACAGAGAGAATTAATTGTGATTCTTCAGTCAATCTGCGAAAAGCCCACAAGCTGACATATGCAACAATCAACGTTGGAAAGCGCAAGCAAAACACCCAGCTTATGCTCAACCTGTACCATGATAGTACTATCGATGCCCTCAGATGGTATTTGGGTGGTGGCACAGAGAACTTCCATAATGACACAGCTGATTACTTCCGTGTTATTAGACTCTTCTGGGAGTTTATGAACTGTAAACATAATACGTCTAATCCTTACACAAGAACACTCAGTTGTTATGACAGTGAGCGGCAAAGTTTCCTTCAAACCTTCCTTGACTGGCTGACAAGGTGGAAGTCTTCAAATAAAGCAGGGTTGCTAAAACAATAAAGGTCCTAGATTTGGTCTTCAACATACTCGAATACCAATTATTTAACCTGGCAGTCCTTGGAGACGATGAAATTGAGTTACATTTCAGCAAATATCGCCAGATGTCGGGAGGTCGCTTCCTTGTAAGTCTGCGGGAAGCCACTAACTCAAACAAGATAATTCAAATCAAAGCAGCTCTACAATCCAACCAAGATGTCATTGACTGCCTTGATAAAACTAATAGTGAAGATATACGACCAATAATTACGAAACTATCAGCAGATGATGATTTTGATATATTCGACGACGAATCTCTATTGATTATTTCAGACGTGGCTGGATGGGCAGTTCAGTCAATTCCTAATTCAGATGCGTTGTGTTCATGTACCAGATGCGATCTAAAAGATAAATCCCAATCAAGTTCCACGAATATTCGCTACATTTCGTTTCGTGACAGAGGGGGATTGTGTTTTCCGAGTGATGGATTTGTGCATCTTTGCTGCAATATATTTCACATATTGAAAAAATCATATCCCTTGGTAAACAACAAGAACAAAGCGAGTCGTCCAACATTACATAGACTACTAGTAAACCAAATAGATACCACTGAAGTTGTCTGCTCTGAACACAGCGAGAAATTCAAACCAAACCATTTCTACTACCACTGCCACCCTGGCTGTTGACTCTACATCCATTGCCACCCTGGCTGTTGTTTCCGCTACCTACCACGTTGCCACCATGGCTGTTGTTTCTACTACCACTGCCACGTTGCCATGCTGGCTGTCATTTCTACTACCACTGCCACCCTGGTAGTTGTTTCTACTATCACTGCCACCCTGGTAGTTGTTTCTACTACCACTGCCACCCTGGCTGTTGACTCTACATCCATTGCCACCCTTGGCAGTACTGCTGAAGAGGCCTAAAGCCGGCCGAAACGCCGTTTCTATTAATGGTTTATTATTATTATACTGCATAAAGAATCAATTACATAGCCTCCCTATACATACTGTATATATTACATTATATAAAGTAGGATAGAATAAATTACTGTTTTCGACACATGTGAGCCACAATCACTACAGTACACCACAATATTATATTTAATTATAAATTGAATTGATATTAAATTGTATCAATAGGGGGTGGGGGGGGGGGGGGGGTGGGTGTAATATATAAAACTAATAAAAGTGTCAAAATTAGCTTCCACAGCAGTGTTTATTTAAATATATTTAATATATATATATATTAATAGATTACCTCGTTGCTATAGTTACCTGTGCTAGAAATAAAAATAAATAGGATAAAAATAAATAGGGTAGTAGATGTAAAATAAAATTAATTCATGGCAAAACCTAGAAATTTTATGTTTGCCCGGTTTCCATGGAAACGCTCCGGTCAAATTTGCTTAAATTTTTTTTCTGAGGTTTCTATGGCATATACTACCATTTTATTGAAAAAAATTTCGGGGCCGAAAAAATAACACTAATGCGGCTCCGTGTATATTTAGTATTCCATGGTGTAGTGTAAATTTGCGTACCTGGGAATCAAAATTAGCCTGAAGTTCGTGATAAATTGCCAAAAATTTCTACAAATTATACATATAAAATAATGTGGCCCATCCCTGTGGGGCGAGCGACGAAAGTAAGCGAGCTTAGCATACAGGTACCACTAACTCAATCAGTGTGTCTGTTGCTCTGTTGATCTGTTGTGTCCAATTTTAAACGTTAATAACTCAGCCAAATGTTAATGAAATTTAACCAAACTTGGTACACATGTAGTCTGGCCAAAGTTTAGAAATTTTCCAAGTTGAATTTTCGCGTGGACTTCGAGAAGCTAAGATAATAGCAGTTAATTAGTTAATTAAGTTGATTAGGGTAAAAACATCAATTTGAACCTGCCTCCTTAATAATGCCTTCTAATAACTGCCTTCTAATAATACCTATCGTACTGGAAAGCGAGATTTTGCAGATTGTTTGATAAATTCGATATTTTCGTTGATCATTTCGTCTTTTTCGTTATTTTCGGGTTTTATAACTATCCTTCATTACTTACAAGAAACTGGAGATGGTAATTATTTCATTTAATACTTATGACATTGCTTTGTGTCAATCAATCTGGATCTTTAGCATTGTCCGTTCTAAATGATACCTCTTGCCATCATTTTTGTCGCACCATTGAGGATATAAAGTGTACTTGTTTCTTACTTGCTCGTTGCGATCTACTTCCCCATTGAGAGGGGCACATGTTTTACAATCTTTGTTGAACCACCAGCCACCTCCAAATTTATACGGGGCACCATCTGAATGATCCTTTGTTTGGAATTTCATTCCGTTGATACTGTTTTGAACGCCGTTCGGATTAAACAAAGCATCAGACGCATTGCCGCTGTAGTCACCAATACTTAAGGAGTAGTCGTTGTTTTTTCCGTTTACTATGAATTGAGAATACTGTACGTAGCGTATTTGAAGCTCCGAACAAACCATAAATCACATTTCAGTTTGGCCTTCTCAGACTTGGTTAACTGGAAGATGGTTTCCAGCCCTTTCCAGTAGCCTCTCTCGACCGTATCGAAGCCGGATACGTATTCACTCCAACCTACTTCAAAATGTTCTACGTTCTTGGCGTACAACATTATGTTAGGTCTGTATTGAATGACGATCCATTTTCCATCTTCATCGGAATGGCACTTAACCTTTCCGTCATCTGTTTGAAGGCCAAAGGTTTCATTTATATCAATGTAGTAGGATTCGGAAGTATCTACTTGACAAAGGCTATGAATATCTGAGATATTTGTTGGAACACATGGCGTTCGTATTGGGCTAAGTCGGTTTACTAACAGAACAATGTCAGCAACTGCAACCCCTATAACTCCCAATGACAATATTACTATCACCACCCACCAAAGTCGAATGCGTTTACTAGTTTCATATTCCTCAACTTCTTCATCTAGAATTTGCACATCTTCATCCGGTTGTTCAATATCTACTTCGGCGTTTTTATTCTTCTCTTTAACGATGTCTTTTTTCTTTCTCGGCGTGAGAAACCCGAGTCTTATCTAATGTTATACGGTGCGTCAATCACACGAAACCTATTTTTTTAATCGGCTCATATGGAGCGGTATGTGTCAGAATATGAACCAGAATCAGAATATCTCGGTTTATACATTTAATTTATTTTATTTTATAGATCATAGTTATTAGATAAACAAAATGTTGGCTATTAATTATAAATAATGTTCTAGAACAAATATTTTTTTGGGATAGAGTTCCGTATAGAACTACATTTTTAAAACATATATCATTGTTACTATGGCAATGATGAAGAGTTCTAGAACTATAGAAAATCAATATATACTATTCTAGAACATAAATAAAATATAAAATATGTTCTAGAACATATAGCTAGTTTTTTTTTTAATTTAAAATAGCGAGTAAATAAAAAAAAAAATTTTTTTTGCATTCGATTGCCTTTAATAATTCCTTGTATCCATTCAATTTTCCCTTACGTATCTGACGTCTCCACAAGTATTCGGTAAGTTTTTCACATAATTTCTCTTGATAGGCATTGCACTCCTTGCACCATGCTCTTGCGTCATAAATATTTCTAATTTTTAGCCTTACCTTTCTTTTAATCGCTTTGAGTTGACCTTTACTCTTTACATATTTACTGCTGTTTATTTACCGACTGCTGTTATACATTAAAATTTTTTTTTTATTACTAGCTATTTTAAATTTAAAAAATTACTAGCTATAATAATGTTCTAGAACAATAATTTTTCTATTTTATTTTTGTTATAGAATAGTGTATATTATATATTTTTTGTTCTAGAAGCTGTTGCCATGGTAACAATGATTTATGTTATAAAAATGTAGTTCTATAAGGAACTGTTACATTTTTTTGTTCTAGAATATTTGTTGCTCGAATTTGCAATTATTATTAGCAATTTTGTAATTTTTTTAACATCAGATACACGATATCTCCTGGAATATAGTGTCGTTATTCAGGTACCTGCATGCACACCCACCCCCCCCCCCAAATTTTTCAACAAATGTTGATGAGATTGCATGGAAATTGAAACAGAAATAGTTTCTTTCACCTCCCTCCTCCTTTTTGGGACAGCCAGAACTTTTATTTTTCCTTTCTTTATTTTGCTACAAGCGTTTTAAAAGGTGTCTCCGTTGGGCACTAGTATAGCTTGTGTTACCATTTTTGAAAATTTAAAAATACGGAAGTTTTTGCATTTGTGTTATTGGTAAGTGTGCTAGAACTTAGTAGATATGTTTTTTATGGTAGCTAGTGTTTTTTTTACTAGCTAGTATATTTTGAAATTATATAAAAAATGGGCTAGAGTTCCGTATGCAGTCGCATTTGAAATTTTGATAATTAATTAATGAAATTATGTACTTTTTGCATAGTAATATTACCACCGATTTCATTGCACCATTTTTCAAAAAAATATTGTGTTTAGAACATTAACTAATCGACTAGCTAGTTATTTTTTGTTTTAATTTTTTGATACATGATTTATTATATATTAGGCCCTACATTTTTTTTTAAATTTAGAAAAATACTGCATTTTTTTGTGTTCTATAGAACATTAGCATATAGAATATATAAAACATATAGAACATTATTTACCATGTTTTTTTATGGTAGCTAGTGTTTTTTTTACTAGCTACAGTAGTATCTTTTGTAATTTAAAAAAAATGTGAAAACATTGATATTTCAGGTTTAAACTTTTGCAGAATATATTATTGACCAAAAATATTGACGGTATTATAGCAGTTTACATTTTTTGCATGGTAACAATGATTTATGTTATAAAAATGTAGATTTTTTTTAATTTCTAGCCATTTTAAAAATGAAAATGACTAGCTATATGTTCTAGAACATTGTATATTTTTTATGATCTAGAATAGTGTACAATAAATATGTTTTGTTCTAGAACTCTACATTGTTGCCCTGGTAACAATGATTTCTATTTTAATAATGCGACTGCATACGGAACTGTTCCCAAAAAATGTGAAAACATTGATATTTCAGGTTTAAACTGTTGCAGAATATATTAATGACCAAAAATATTGATGATGATATTATAACAGTCTACATAGTGTATTGTACATTTTCAGTACTGCAGTACTCTGAGCAGTTTAGTTAAGTTACTAAATTCTGGTGTACCGGTACCGTAGCTGACAGCTATGTGCAATATGGATGATTTGTTATAACATTATATGAATATTAACTGTGCATGGTGACGAAGGCAACTGTGGCATGTCAAATTTGTGGACATATTTTAGTGCAGCGAGACGAGGAAAGCATGATTCAGACAACGAACTAGTGTATGGTTCTTGTTTCCAAAGTTCTGCTAATACTATTTCGAATAGGCCTAGCGATTGTGGCTACACTATCTGGCTACAATTGGTGAGATCAGTGAGTTGTTGGATCTCAAGTTGGCAAGATTGAAGGATGACTTTCGGGAAGATTTAAAAACAGAGTTAATGGCTGAGTTGTCATCTTCTCTGAATGAGGAACTAGGTAGCAAAGTTGTACAGATAAGGAACGAATTAGATGGGGTTAAGAAAGAGCTCCAAACTTGTCACGAGATAATTCGACTGCAGCAAAAATTCGTGGAATCTATTGATTCTTGTCATCTCATAGCGCTCAGACTCGATGAACAAGTCGACATTCTGGGTGAAAGTGACGATGCTAAAGACGTAAATG
>JAUCBJ010001798.1:0-43013 GCA_032718475.1 Nemertoderma westbladi
CTAACTCCGATCGCGAGTTGTTAGTGCTAGTACTTGACCTCATCCTCTCAATTACTTTCACTTTCTTACTAACTCCACACGTGAGTTGATTGTGGTAGTACTCGACCTCACCCTCTCAATTACTTTCACTTTCTTACTAACTCCGATCGCGAGTTGTTAGTGCTAGTACTTGACCTCACCCTCTCAATTACTTTCACTTTCTTACTAACTCTACACGTGAGTTGATTGTGTTAGTACTTGACGCCCTGTCCTCTCTTATTTTCGCCTCAGTTATGTATTTATCGTTTTGTCCCAAAATTGTAATACTCACTTCGTCCCCAAATTATGTCATTGTTGTCGCCGGTATTTTAATCAAAAGGTTCGCATGTTTGCATACTTGTACACACACATACCGAAAAACTAGACTTTCATTCCCGTAGATTGACCAGTCTATCTATAGCAGAAACTAACAAAATTCCTTGACTTGGTGCGGCACCCTCAATATAATCTGACCATTTAAATCATCAAAATACGTACGACACACCCATCCATCTTACTAACATGATCATTTCGTACAGTACGTGGACTCGGGTTACAGCGGGATTCCACATTTCATTCATATAATAAACCCCCCAAGTCTTGTCTTACTAACATGATCATTTTGTACAGTACGTGGACTCGGGTTACAGCGGGATTCCACATTTCATTCATATAATAAACCCCCCCTCAGTCCCACTAACATTATCAAGTACTGTAAGTGGCCCCAGGTGAAAGCGGGATGCCACATGTTCACTCATATAACCACCCCCCTCTCGATATATACTGACATTATATTATATAATTAATAATATAACCCTTCACAACGCCCATCAACCTCAAACAGAATTATTGAATCTCTGCACATTCATTGGTCGAATCTACTAATTTGTTAGCCCTAGTATGCCTGTCATGTGTTACATCAATGCAAACCTCATGTTTTAGGCCTGACCCCCTCCATTCAGCATCTTGACCTCCTGTTATCACCTCGCGATGTAATAATTTACCATTATATACTAATACTTCATTCTGAGCAATTTCGTCAGTCTTCCTATTTTCTCCACCGGTTGTCACAAATTGTTTTTTACCGCTCGCTCGCTCGCTCGCTCGCTCGCTCGCCCGCTCCCGTCCACTCACTTGCACGCCTTTTCATTCGTCCCATTTCTTTTACTTTGATATAACACTTTATTTCTGCTGATATTTGTAACCACATATACTCGAAGTAAATGATTCATTCATTTCCCCTCCCCTTATTTTATCCATATTTTTACTACGTTATCGAAATATATTATGTTATTTATTAGTGCTTTTATTGTCCATATTTCATTATCATAACTGCCCGTAATTTGTAAATACAAAACGATTGAATGCGAGCGCGTTAATAAAGAAACTCAATTTTGCAACCGAAACCTCCCTTGAGTGTCCCAATGATAGACAGTGCCCTTAGTAGTCTTGTGTAGCAACCATCAATTCGTTGTTCAAGTGATTTTGTCAGTTTCCAATTCTCACCCCCGTATAAAAGTACACATTCCACTGCGGCTCGAAAGAACTTAGTCTCCAGGTGCCTTGATAGATCTGATTTCCAGATGGTATCCATTTTTGATAGAGCTACCCAAGCCTTTGCATTCCTAACTTCTATGTCCTTTTTGCTACTTTCTATCCATGATCCAAGGTACTGGAAGTCATCGACCTCCCTTAGTTGATTATTATCAATGGTTGTCAAGTTTCCATCAACATTAAAGGTCATGAATTCGGTCTTGGTAGCATTTATATACAATCCAACCTCCTTAGCAGCCCTCTCCACTTTATTTAGTAGAAACTGTGCATCTGCTAGCGTATTAGAGAGCAGGACGATGTCATCCGCAAAGTCGGAGTCTGTGACTGTAGTTGCCGGATATCTACTACTTCTGCGTTCTTGAAGTGTGAATCCCACACCTTCACCCTTTGTAGCGTCCTCATTGCGTAATCCAGCACAATTACGAATAGTAATAGCGCCAATGTGTTACCTTGCAGTACGCCAGCAGCCAGGATTGAGAAGAACTCAACTGAGCTTCTGTGTCACAATATAATAATCCAATGTCAGCGACAATTACTTCTGGTATTCCATAAGCTCTTAGGATTTCGAGCATTGAAGGAATGCGGTAAGGTGGGAATGTGGGAAGATTGGAATGTGGAAAGGTGGATGGGATTTGGGAATGTGGGAAGAATGTGTATCCTCAATCCTCAATCTCAATCTGTGTCATGTACAAGAATCAATCTTAGGGGGACCAATGAAACACCTCGAATTCTGTAAAATGTGTGCATTGTACTTGACACAGTATCATTCTTAACTTGTGTATGTGTCACCCAGAGATTTGGTGTACTCAGCAGTTAGAGCCTAGCATTGACTCCCATAGAGGAATACCGATTTCACTGCTGCTCTAAATAACCTTAAGATTGTGCTATATTCTGTGTGACTTACAAATACTGGACAGCCCATTCAATACTGTCCATGTCTTTCCCTTACGTATTCGAAGGTCCCTGACTTCGGGATCTATGATCCCAAGTAGCATAAGTCATCTATATGTTCAACCATTTGAAGCACACTTGCAAAGTTAATTTTTGAGGAAATTATATTAGCATATATTCAATGATGAAGCATATCTCATTCACAATAACGATTAGATAGTTAACCTCGGTGTTGAAAACGGATATGCAGCCCTTCAGAAAGACAAAGACAGAAAGACATGCGATTCAATAGGTGTTTCAAACCTCACGAAACCTGCGAATAAAGGCGTGGTGTGCCTTTGGCTCCGACACTGGAGAACATTATGGATCAACATTTCAGGAGAAGATTCCTGAACAACAGTACAATCCCTCTACCCTTCAATGAGGACGTGTTATGGACCTTCAGGATTCCGTCGTGCTAGGGTTATGGCTTTCTTTAGGGTCGGGTCGTGTGACTTATACAGAAGGATTTCTAGAATAAATGAAAGGAGTGCAAATTCTATACGTAAATTAAGGCCCATTATTTTTACGTCCAGCATACAAGTTCCTACACCCAGCTACTGTCGGTGGGTAACCTGACGACGTTGCAGTAAATTCATCCCTTACAAATTACGTTCGCGGTAAACGTTATATAGGGAAGAGGTGACATTTAATGTAGAGTCACACTCATGAATGAAATCCTACACTCAATATTGTCACGTTAAATACACTGAAATATCACCATTAACTACTAAACATCTGGCGGCTCTAATATTATCACTTAAACTAAGGTGCTTCCTTGTATGTAGACTTCAAAATACCATACCAGGTACTCATTCTGACTGTGAATATGGTGTCAATTCCCAAACAATATTGTCCGCTTTGTTCGTACAACAATAATTACTGTATTCACATTATACCATCCTACTGTACTACAACCACCACAATATAATTATTGCATCTTTTGGCTTCATTAATACGCAGTGTTTAATGGGTTTGGCAGTTTACATGGCTTCCTCACACTTTGTTTGTTTAATGGGTTTGGCAGTTTACATTGCTTCCTCACACTTTGTTTGTTCATCACTTAAACACACTTAGTCATACCGCATTATAATTCAATCGGTAGCCAATATTACAGCCACTGTTATTACCCATGCAATTATGTCCTTTATTGGTTGGTATTATTCACTCTCACGCGTGCTTTATTTTGGTTTGTTAGGGCCGTGTACCACTTGTAAGTCATAAGCCATTTGTGAAAAAATAAAAGGTACATCAGACATTGGACATTTAATGGAATGCTGGGCTTGCCGCTGCGAGTAATTTATCAACTTCGTTAGATATTTGGGAGATAAGAGGTACCAATATAGTGTAGTATATGTCATATGGTTACAGGCGAGTGGGATGTGACAATGGAGGTTAAAGTGTGAACGCATGTCATAAATATTGCATATTATATAAGAATTATAGTCAATATAAGAATATGAGTAGGAATAATTAACATTTATTATTTATCACGATTTCTCCGACGTTTACTACGTTCCGTCATGTTAAACCCTCGACCGGGGTTCTACCCCACAGCAGGCCCCTGACTTATAGAACTGGTAAGGCGAGACACAAAGGTAGTGAGACCATCCACAATCCCTAAATAGGAAAACCCTTACAGCGGCTACCATAAAAAGTCAAATGATAACATCTTCCATTGAAACAAATGAGTTCTTTAATATATTTTTGACTCATAACTTACCTCCATAGTGATTGCTGTAATATGTTGATCAAAGTCTACCCTCCCCCACATGAGGACATTCTAAAATAATGAGTTTTTATCAATTGCAAATTATTGAACTGGATGTTGTTGATTAAAGATTACCCATTACCAGAATTAATAACACAAATAATCGCTATAATTACCAAAAACAGCACCGGCACCAACACCAACACCAACTCCAACACCAACTCCGACACCAATACCAATACCAACACAAACACCAACACCAACACCAACACCAACACCAACACCAACACCAACACCAACACCAACACCAACACCAACACCAACACCAACACCGCCACAGGAAATACAACCAACGGTTCCTTATCCCTTTGTCATTGGTCATTGTGCAATTAAAGTAGAAACCATGGACTCCAGCCATAATGTACCTAATCGTTTTGCTGAAAAATTATCAGTGCAAGGGAAAAATAATAGTAAGAAGAGTTTAACTATTTAGTCATAAGATGAATATTTTACTATTGATTATAAAATATCCGGAAAAGGTGAAAAAGATAGCCGCGAGGATTAGCAATCTTACCTGCCAGATAAAGCCCTAGAATATGTCATTTGATAGCCCACCATTTGTGCATGTCAATCATATAAGGCTCACCTTGATGAGAATTGATTCCTGAATGTGTGTTATGCGTGTAAATTAGGGCAGAACCATAGATAATATTAAAATTTTAATTCAGGCCGATTGACCAACCGTAGAGTGAAACATGACTAAGTGATACGGCCGTACAATGAGTGCCCGCAAGCGGAATTTTTACTTTCTGAAGTCCTTGCCTTGCCTTGCCTTGCCTTGGGCAAACTGGACTCGAAAGAGTCTTTTCATCAAAATGTCTGAAAATAATACGTTATAGCTGGAAAGTGCTAAAATGCACAACGTACAACAATGAAGAGCAACAATGAGCAACAAATAGCAATAACGGGCAACAACGAGCAACATCGAGCAACAATAGGAAATGAGCAACACAGAGCAATAATGAGCCAAGTACGAGCAATAATGAGCAGCAAATATCAATAATAAGCAAGTACAAGCAGCAATGACATACAAGGAGCAAGAACGACTACATTGAGCAATACACTAATATATAAGTGTTGCCCCAGTAGAAGAGGATAATTTCTACCACAATCTACAAGGAGCTACTGATGGAGTAGATCAGCATGAATCCTTAACCTTCCTGGGTGAATTTAATGCAAGCCTGCAATGTCAGGGACAAGTGGCTGAACTGGTTAGCGCTACTGATGAGGCCTGATAGGCCGAAACGTACGTATAGCGCTGGTTCAACCCCCGGTGACGTGCTTTCTCATTTTTTCCACTTCTTAACTAAACCATTTACATTACATCAATTACCTACAACGTCATGGGTCAACAGCAATATTGCCAACCGAAATTCAATTCAAGGATTTCATATCTTGAAATTGGTTTTTTTCAGGTGGGACCCAGTTCAAGAAGCGAACTGGAAAGTTATGACTCACAATGGACCCAGTGGTCATAAGTACCAGAATGACCATATTCTGTTTTGTAAGAAATACAGGAGCTCTATACAAGACTGTAATGCCTTTACACTTAGACCCTTCTCCAGTGATCACCGCCTTATTGTGGCCAAGGAAAGACCTAATCTCCGCGCTAGCAAGAGACTAAGTAATCCTAAGTAATAAGTACTAAATACTAAGTAATAAGTAATATTCATTAGATCAGACTGCTTCTAGTGTTGGTCTTTTTGTTAACTCAAATAAGAAAATTATTGATTTAACTTCAACAGTCCTCACAAATGGGATCATGAATCTGGAAGTAGTCAGGTGAAGACCTTCGAATAAGTAGGGAAAAGAATGGCATGGGCTGCCCAGGATTTGGAATTCACATACAATACAAGAAACATAAGGTACGATCATTTAAACAGCAGTAGTACCAGGATATTCAAATATTGGAGTCCATGCTGGGCTCAAACTGCTGAGGTAACCAAATCTCTGGATGCCACATACAAAAGAATGCCACGCCGGGTTCACTGTGTCAAGTGCAATGCCCACATATCCAACCAGACACTATATAACATTGGAGGTGTCTCATTGGTTCCCCCAAACTTCATACTTGATCAGAGCCGCCTCCGCTTCACAGGGCATTACTTTCGCCGTGAGAACCTACCTGTGCACAATATTGGGCTTTGGCAGCCTCATATAGAGAATATAAGCATGATGGACAGCCTGATGACATTCTTGAGACGCTAAAGGACACTGGCCTTGGAGATGCTGATGATATTGCGAAAGTCATGGGTGATAGGGAGTTGTGGAGGGGCAGTTTTGTCGATAAGACGTTATAGCAATCTTAATGCAACTGCAATGCAGAAGGCAGCATCCCGATTCATAGATAGATATATAAAACCTCAATAAACGTGGGTCGGGTAACCTACAGTAAAACGATATACATTAGAACGGATTCAAGTTGTTATTAACCATTAAAGGATTTAATGTTTTTGAATTAGATGTTATAACTGAAATTAAACTTAATTAAACTTTAGTTAAATAAACTACTTTAGATAGGCCCACAAAAGGGTTAAATAAACTACTTATTGTAGGACTCCAAAATGGTTAAATAAACTACTTTAGATAGGCCCACAAAAGGGTTAAATAAACTACTTATTGTAGGACTCCAAAATGGTTAAATAAACTACTTTATGGTAGGACTCCAAAAGGGTTAAATAAACTACTTTATGGTAGGACTCCAACGGGGTTAAATAAACTACTTAGGGTAGGACTCCAAAAGGGTTAAATAAACTACTTTATGGTAGGATTCCAAAAGGGTTAAATAAACTACTTTATGGTAGGACTCCAAAAGGGTTAAATAAACTACTTTATGGTAGGACTCCAAAAGGGTTAAATAAACTACTTTATGGTAGGACTCCAAAAGGGTTAAATAAACTAATTTATGGTAGAATTCCAAAAGGGTTAAATAAACTACTTTATGGTAGGACTCCAAAAGGGTTAAATAAACTAATTTATGGTAGGACTCCAAAAGGGTTAAATAAACTACTTTATGGTAGGATTCCAAAAGGGTTAAATAAACTACTTTATGGTAGGACTCCAAAAGGGTTAAATAAACTACTTTATGGTAGGATTCCAAAAGGGTTAAATAAACTACTTTATGGTAGGACTCCAAAAGGGTTAAATAAACTAATTTATGGTAGGACTCCAAAAGGGTTAAATAAACTACTTATTGTAGGACTCGAAAAGGGTTAAATAAACTACTTTATGGTAGGATTCCAAAAGGGTTAAATAAACTACTTTATGGTAGGACTCCAAAAGGGTTAAATAAACTACTTTATGGTAGGATTCCAAAAGGGTTAAATAAACTACTTTATGGTAGGACTCCAAAAGGGTTAAATAAACTAATTTATGGTAGGACTCCAAAAGGGTTAAATAAACTACTTTATGGTAGGACTCCAAAAGGGTTAAATAAACTACTTATTGTAGGACTCCAAAAGGATTAAATAAACTACTTTATTGTAGGACTCCAAAAGGGTTAAATAAACTACTTATTGTAGGACTCCAAAAGGGTTAAATAAACTACTTATTGTAGGACTCCAAAAGGATTAAATAAACTACTTTATGGTAGGACTCCAAAAGGGTTAAATAAACTACTTTATGGTAGGACTCCAAAAGGGTAAAATAAACTACTTTATTGTAGGACTCCAAAAGGGTTAAATAAACTACTTATTGTAGGACTCCAAAAGGGTTAAATAAACTACTTATTGTAGGACTACAAAAGGGTTAAATAAACTACTTTATGGTAGGACTCCAAAAGGGTAAAATAAACTACTTTATTGTAGGACTCCAAAAGGGTTAAATAAACTACTTTATGGTAGGACTCCAAAAGGGTAAAATAAACTACTTTATTGTAGGACTCCAAAAGGGTTAAATAAACTACTTATTGTAGGACTCCAAAAGGGTTAAATAAACTACTTATTGTAGGACTCCAAAAGGATTAAATAAACTACTTTATGGTAGGACTCCAAAAGGGTTAAATAAACTACTTTATTGTAGGACTCCAAAAGGGTTAAATAAACTACTTATTGTAGGACTCCAAAAGGGTTAAATAAACTACTTATTGTAGGACTCCAAAAGGATTAAAGAAACTACTTTATGGTAGGACTCCAAAAAGGGTTAAATAAACTACTTTATGGTAGGACTCCAAAAGGGTAAAATAAACTACTTTAAGGTAGGACTCCAAAAGGGTTAAATAAACTAATTTATGGTAGGACTCCAAAGGGTTAACTAAACTACTTTATGGTAGGACTCCAAAGGGGTTAAATAAACTACTTTATGGTAGGACTACAAAAGGGTTAAATAAACTACTTTATGGTAGGACTCCAAAAGGGTTAAATAAACTAATTTATGGTAGGACTCCAAAAGGGTTAAATAAACTACTTTATGGTAGGACTCCAAAGGGTTAACTAAACTACTTTATGGTAGGACTCCAAAGGGGTTAAATAAACTACTTTATGGTAGGACTCCAAAAGGGTTAAATAAACTACTTTATGGTAGGACTCCAAAAGGGTTAAATAAACTACTTTATGGTAGGACTCCAAAAGGGTTAAATAAACTACTTTATGGTAGGACTCCAAAAGGGTTAAATAAACTACTTTATGGTAGGACTACAAAAGGGTTAAATAAACTACTTTATGGTAGGACTCCAAAAGGGTTAAATAAACTACTTATGGTAGGACTCCAAAAGGGTAAAATAAACTACTTTATTGTAGGACTCCAAAAGGGTTAACTAAACTACTTTATGGTAGGACTCCAAAGGGGTTAAATAAACTACTTTATGGTAGGACTACAAAAGGGTTAAATAAACTACTTTATTGTAGGACTCCAAAAGGGTTAACTAAACTACTTTATGGTAGGACTCCAAAGGGGTTAAATAAACTACTTTATGGTAGGACTACAAAAGGGTTAAATAAACTACTTTATGGTAGGACTCCAAAAGGGTAAAATAAACTACTTTATTGTAGGACTCCAAAAGGGTTAAATAAACTACTTTATGGTAGGACTCCAAAGGGGTTAAATAAACTACTTTATGGTAGGACTACAAAAGGGTTAAATAAACTACTTTATGGTAGGACTCCAAAAGGGTAAAATAAACTACTTTATTGTAGGACTCCAAAAGGGTTAAATAAACTACTTATTGTAGGACTCCAAAAGGGTTAAATAAACTACTTATTGTAGGACTCCAAAAGGATTAAATAAACTACTTTATGGTAGGACTCCAAAAGGGTAAAATAAACTACTTTATTGTAGGACTCCAAAAGGGTTAAATAAACTACTTATTGTAGGACTCCAAAAGGGTTAAATAAACTACTTTATTGTAGGACTCCAAAAGGGTTAAATAAACTACTTTATGGTAGGACTCCAAAAGGGTTAAATAAACTACTTTATGGTAGGACTCCAAAAGGGTTAAATAAACTACTTATTGTAGGACTCCAAAAGGGTTAAATAAACTACTTTATGGTAGGACTCCAAAAGGGTTAAATAAACTACTTATTGTAGGACTCCAAAAGGATTAAATAAACTACTTTATGGTAGGACTCCAAAAGGGTTAAATAAAATACTTACGGTAGTTCTCCAAAAGGGTTAAATAAACTACTTATTGTAGGACTCCAAAAGGGTTAAATAAACTACTTTATGGTAGGACTCCAAAAGGGTTAAATAAACTACTTTATGGTAGGACTCCAGAAGGGTTAAATAAACTACTTATTGTAGGACTCCAAAAGGGTTAAATAAACTACTTTATGGTAGGACTCCAGAAGGGTTAAATAAACTACTTATTGTAGGACTCCAAAAGGGTTAAATAAACTACTTATTGTAGGACTCCAAAAGGGTTAAATAAACTACTTTATGGTAGGACTCCAAAAGGGTTAAATAAACTACTTTATGGTAGGACTCCAGAAGGGTTAAATAAACTACTTATGGTAGGACTCCAAAAGGGTTAAATAAACTACTTTATGGTAGGACTCCAGAAGGGTTAAATAAACTACTTATTGTAGGACTCCAGAAGGGTTAAATAAACTACTTATTGTAGGACTCCAAAAGGGTTAAATAAACTACTTTATGGTAGGACTCCAAAAGGGTTAAATAAACTACTTTATGGTAGGACTCCAAAAGGGTTAAATAAACTACTTATTGTAGGACTCCAAAAGGGTTAAATAAACTACTTATTGTAGGACTCCAAAAGGGTTAAATAAACTACTTTATGGTAGGACTCCAAAAGGGTTAAATAAAATACTTACGGTAGTTCTCCAAAAGGGTGATTTATTTTCGATGCAAAGCAATCGAATAGAATGATGTTTTAGGTATATAGTGAAGTCAACCGTAGGAATGCCATCCTTTAGATACATACGTGCATGCAACGTTTCATGAGGCCACGTGACGAATAGAACCTGCGTACACAACACATATAAAACAGGGTCTTATTATTCCATATAATGCGTAACACCATAGAAAAACCTCTGGGAAGAGGGAAAATGAGAAACCGAATGAGGGGTGCTTTGGGTCGGTTAGAATCCAAAGTATGGCCTCGAAAAATAGTACAAAATAAATACAATCCAAATAATTGTAACAAAAAATACTACAGAAAATATAGTATTTTAGTCGTTTCTTATGCTAAAATACTCTGAAAAAATATAAAGTCTATCCGGGTGAAATAAAGTATGAAAAAGTCTAAAAGGTTACTGAAAAGACGTAATAAACTTGGTGCGGCTTCACGCTATTGGAAACTTGGCAATAGTGCAAACACCAGGTTACTTTCTGTGTCCAAACAGGGGGGGCCCGATTGGATGCAGAATGTTTTTGTCCTACGACTCAGAGGTTTGACCGAAGGTCGCCCCAATGAGTCTACGGGCAGAGTGCGCAAGCTCTAGAGGGCTGGTTGGCCAAAAACTATGTTTTCAGCGGTAACTATACCCACGCTCCTAAGCCCCACCGATACTAGGCGAATGTAAAGGTGAGTATGGGGATAGTCCAGCCCGACTGCTGAGAAACTGAGCCAAGAGCGTTAAAATTGTTACTTTTGTTAAACGTTTGCCAAGTATTAATAAATATTAATTCATTTTAATAAAAACGCTAAACTAAAATTTTAACCGATAACTTTTGTGGAGGTCACCTCAGTTATTCAAAAAAAAAATGTTTTAGCCAATTTCACATCAAATTGAATGACTAGTAGCATTTTAACCGCTAATCGTGTTTCATTCAATGGCCGCTAGGGGGCGAATGGAAATTTAAAAAAATTTTGAAAAAACAAATGTTTAGCCATATTTTAACAGTCCATACTGTATAAAATCAAAATATTTTAATTTCAGTAGAAATTGTAGACATTTACAAAACGTGTTCGGGGGGGGGGGATACTCCGGCCTTAAACGCACCCTACCTACGTATCTCCATCCCGTGGATCCAGCGAGAGTGTGTCTCGGTGTCCATTAAAGCAAAAAAAAAATAATGATAAAAAGTCCTTTTGGAGATAGTGAAAAGTTTTCTAGAAATAGAATAGTTTTCTCCAAATGTGGGACAATTAATAGTTACCATAGGAACATAAACTAGATCCAGCTACGAATCAGTCCATATATTATTAACAGGACAGCCGTAATAATTTCGGGTTCAGTAACGTAGAAAGGGATGGGAATATTCAAATTAATATGGGGGTACACCACACACATCGTTGATGATCAATATTAATAATAAGAACAACTTACCTTGGCGGTATAAACATCGCCGAGGTCTGGATCAATGATCTTATTAACCCCGCATTCACCATCCGCAAACGTTCCCGTTGAATACGACGGGTCATTACTGTCTACTAACAAAGCACAATCGTCTGAATGCGGCGACATCACAATCGAATGTTGTTCTTCGTCAAATAGTGTGGTCCACTTTGTAAAATTGGTAGGAATTTTGACAGTAAGGGAACCATTGCAATTTACTATGGTATCGCCCAGCTGGTTCAACTCCTCGAGCTCATCGAAAGTTACGTTCTCTAGCGAATCCAAATATTCACCAGGAAATTTTTTCCGAATCCGACCTGAAAATAATAACAAAAATGCACACCGACAAAGACCGACCGGGAAACAACTCAAAAAAGGATACACCTCGGCAAATGTTTGCATTAAATGTTTGTTATGTCTTATGTCCTGCCGTTGTGTGAACTGACCTAACCTGACCAGACTTCGCGACGAGTAGACAGGTTGATTAGATGGAGGATTTCACAGATACCCTGATTTCTTCCATCTAATGAATATTGAATAATTTTGCCCGGTTGTCCGAGTACTGCAATATCAAAGCCTTCATGGAATCATGTCGGGAACGTAACTTCTAAATCTGGGCTTAAATAAGTTTATAGATTTGATAGAGAATGCGCTGAACTGAGATGATTCCCTTTCACTTGTGGTGCCGGGGTGTATGGAATAATAGTTCCTTGTGGAGCAGATTTCCGTCCTGCTGTAAACTGGTTGTATCTCATATAGCGGTATGGTCATATTACCATCAAACAGATGAGTACACTTTATCAACCAAAATGATTAAGTTGTCCGTCGCTATGAGAATGGGGTTACTCGAATCTCTCCAAAATTAATGGACTCACTGTAAGAGAACAGCAATCCATCCATAACCAAACTCAAATAAAATATGGTTAATTTGTGACTTGTGATCGCGAATAGTTTTCAAGACGTTTCTGAAATTTGTGTATTGTGGTATGTGATGCTGGTCTATCTTAGTGTCGCAGCAAACAACTGTACGTTGTTCCGTTGTGGTGACATTTTGTCAATGTGGTGTCTTTTATGTTTTGCGGTGGTATATCGTCGTCATCCATTGAGTCTCCACTTACAGAGGCTTTTTAGGAGCCCATTTTGGCACTTAGAAGGATAATTGAAGAGTTATCAAAAAAGAAAGACAGGAATCTGGCTGTTATCTTTGTTGACTTCTTCAAGGCCTTTGATTCAGTCTCTCGCTCACGTATGTTCAGCATACTTTCATTATATGGGATTCCTGATGAAATTATTGCAGCAATCAGATCAGTATACGATGGTTCGACAACATTTGTGTCTACTGTTGACGGTGACACAGAACCATTTGAAGTGTTATGGGGCGTCCTCCAAGGAGACACACTTGCACCATTCTTGTTCATTATTGTGGTTGACTATGTTCTACGCATGTCCTTAGATCATCATAATGATGATGGGGTGATGATAACTCCACCTACTGGCTCCAGAAGTCGAGGAAATCCTGCCAAGTACCTAACTGATCTAGACTTTGCTGATGACTTAGGAGTACTCTCAGAATCATTAGAGGGAGCCCAGCGGCTCCTCAGCTCATTAGAACATGCTGCTTCTAGTGTTGGTCTTTTTATTAACTCCAGAAAGACCAAAATTCTGACAGTTAACTTTGAAAGTCCTCAGCAAGTCTCTGATCGGATGAGCATAAGCTCAAAGGATGGTATGCTTGAGCATGTGGACGACTTCTGTTACCTGGGATCATGGATCCGGAAGTCAGGTGAGGACCTTCGAATACGTAAGGGAAAGGCATGGGCAGCCTTGAATAGGCTTTCCAGGATTTGGAAGTCACCTAGAATTAATCGGAAACTTAAGGTCCGATTATTTAGAGCAGCAGTAGTTCCAGTACTCCTCTACGGGAGTCCATGCTGGGCTCTAACTGCTGAGGACACCAAATCTCTGGATGGCACATTCACAAGAATGCTACGCCGGGTACATTGTGTCAAGTACAATGCACACATCTCCAACCAGACACTATATAACATTGGAGGTGTCTCATTGGTTCCCCCAAGCTTGACACTAGAACAAAATCGCCTCCGCTTTGCAGGACATTGCTTTCGCCGTGAGGACCAGCCAGTGCATAATCTTGTACTTTGGCAGCCTCATGGAGTGAATAAGCATGGTGGACAGCCCATGACTTTCTTGAGACGCATCTTAAAGGACACTGGCCTTAAAGATGCGGATGATCTAGCAAATGTCATGGGTGATAGGGAGTTGTGGCGGTGCAATTTTGTTGACAAGCCGGCACAGCATTATTAAAAATGCAGCTGCAATGCAGCATGCCGATCCTAGTAGTAGTACAGATTCTATCATATGGGATTCCTGAGGAAATTATTGCAGCTATCCGATCACTGTACGATGGTTCCACCACATTTGTGTCAAATGCTGATGGTGAGACAGATCCATTCGAAGTCTTATGGGGAGTCCTTCAGGGTGACACAGATGTACCAATCTTATTCATAATTGTGGTTGACTATGTTCTACGCATGTCCTTAGACCATCTTAATAAAGATGGGGTGATGGTAACACCCACCTACTGGCACAAGAAGTAGAGAAAATCCAGCAAAGTACCTTACTGCTAGACTTTGCTGATTACTTAGGGGTACACTGTCAGAATCAAAAGAGGGCTCCTCTGCTCATTGGAGCAGGTTGCTTCTAGTGTTGGTCTTTTTGTAAACTCTAAGAAGACCAAAATCATGACAGTAAACCTAGGCAGCCCTCAAGAAATGTCTGATCGTAAGGGCATAAGCTCTAAGGATAGCTTGCTTGAGCACATGGATGACTTCTGCTTCTTGGGATCATGGATCTGAAAGTCAGATACGTAAGATACGTAAGGGGATGGGCAGCGTTAAATAGTCTGTCCAGGATTTGGAAGTCCCATAGAATAAAACGGAACCTTAAGGTTCGATTATTTATGGCAGTAGTAGTACCAGTAATCTTATATGGGAGTCCATGCTGGGCTCTAACTGCAGAGGATACCAAATCTCTGGATAGCACTTTCACAAGAATGCTGCGTAGGGTTCATTGTGTCAAGTACAATGAATACAACTCCAACCCACTACAACATTGGTGCTGTTTCATTATTCTCCCCTAGGTTGACACTTGAACGGAACCGCCTCCGCTTTTCAGGACATTGCTTTCACCGTAAGGACCAGCCAGTGCATAATCTTGTGCTTCTTCGGCCTCACGGAGCAAATAACCATGGTGGACATCCCATGACTTTCTTGAGACGGAAAATAACACTGGCCTTGAAGATGCGGATGATCTAGCAAATGTCATGGGTGATAAGGAGTTATGGCAGCGCAATTTTTGACGACAAGCCGGCACAGCATTCTTAATGTATTTATATTATCAATCATCCTTCTTTATTTTTCTTCTATCCTATTAATCATTCTTAATGTTCTTTGTGTAATATATATATAATGCAGCTGCAATGCAGCATGTAATGGGGCTTTCTTTCCGCATGATTGAGTATGTAATGGGTTGGAATATGTAATGGGTTGTTTGACGTATTTAATGGGTCGGTTAGCGTATATATGTTGGTGCCATTCATTCATTCGAGGGTTATAGATGCAACTTATTCTTGGTCTATCAACTAATTATATTAATAATATTCAGCTTTCAAATTACCCGAATTCGGAAGTATTATTTCGATATTGTTGACAGAATAGTTCAAAAGAGCGTAAACAGTGACTACTTGAAATTGATTGTATACGAAATCCAACAACGCTGGACCCTCAAGTTCCTCGAAGGCTTCTCCATGTTCGTCCATTACATTGTTTAGAACAATCAGCTTGTCACCATTATTGTTACGATCCTAAAAATACATAATTATTAAATATTAATTTGTTTATTCATTCAAGCAACCTAGATAGGGCATAAACGAAATACAGGAATCACAATTAAACATATAATTAATTTTAAACCAAATAATATTAACAACAACAATAATAATAATATCCCAAGAAATTGATAAATATCCACTCCACACCCTACTCCAAATATTCCACTGTATATAATGAATAATATTTTCTTGACAGTAGACAGAAAGTTGGAGTTACGAAGTCTAAAGTTTAGGGATTAGAAAAATGGGATTTACATGGGATATTATATATCAGATAGCATTATCTTCAGGATTCACGCAGCATCAGATATCATTATCCAAGAAAAACCAGATGTGGTTGAAACATACCGATGAAACATAGTTGCGGGGACTTATAGACATTGTGAATTCCGTATTAAAAGACATTCAATATGATCCCTTAGGAATGAAAACTCACACTAGCGGCTAATGAATTATCTGAGTCTGGGGATATTGACGATATTGTTTCGGGAACTCAATTGCCCAACTATTAATAATTAATTACAAGCTTGCCAGCCGAGAGCTGGCAATAATGGACGGATCCATTGCTACCAATATAGTTTTAATAATATACGCGCCTATGCATGCAGGGCAGCCTAATAACGAAAAACGAAGCATTGGGCGAAGTACACAATTGGACGGATCCTTCATGGATGTCCTTATTTCTCACTGGTGCATGTTTGTTTGTTTGTGTGTTTGTTTGTACACACAACTTCATGCACTTAATGTTGGTGATAGGTTCATTATAGGACCTAGTTGCGTATGCAAGGTTTTGGTTGATAGGGACCTGTTGGTTGCCTAGCCACAGTAAAATTTATTCTAGAATGACCGATCATAATCGTAGAATTTACTCAATCAAAATTCTGTCGACACCCCATAGGGAGCATCTATTGGACATGTTTTCTGCAAACTTTATTTCGTTCAGAATTGTAGGAGAAGATACATTTTTTTACACACAGTGTTTTTTTTAATACAATATACTACTATTGTGTACTTTGCCTAATGTTTCGTTTTGCGTTTTTCGTTATTAGGCTGCCTGCCCTGCATAGGTATAACCTGTACATATACTAATTCGTTTATTGTTTTGGTAAGATTCAGCCCTTCTGTAACCTGTGTTTTTGGTGAAAACCTGGTATTCTTCACATGGGGGTATCTACAAAGAGAAGTATAACGGCAGAAAGTCGTATACTTCACATGATGGGCCATTATTTTACCTTTATTTAAATGGTGCTATTCTGCTATATTTACAAACATAAATCAGAAATCAAAATTATTATTCCTGGTGGTGTTTGAACCCACCAAAGGAAATAATGAAGGAAGTTATGGAAATGCGAATGCAATGTTAAAGGGAAGAGTTTGATCGGAAAATCAAAGCACAAAGGGGAATTATCAACAGATGGCGTTAGTGGTCACCATACTGTTACTGTTAGATATATTATATTGTAGGCCTAGCTACTGCGCTTGACTCAATGCGTTTCGTCATTGCGGCATTTACATATTATAAAACCGTTGTATTTTTATTATTATAATACTACATGTATTTACAACTTTACTACCCGGTAGATTATTTACTGTAGCGAGCTTGAGAATCAGTAGGCGTATAAAATATATTGTCCTTGTCCACCAAATTGTTGAGGTATTTTTATTTAGTCTGTAGCCTTCTCCGACCGAATGAGCCGTCATTTTACAAAAAAAAATTTAGCTTTATACCGTTAGCAAGATTAGCTTGTATTTGTATATGTCGGCTCGGTATATAAATATGTCGGCTATAAATATCGGCTCCGGTTCTTTCGTATATCACCCTAAAGTAATAGTAATAGCCATCCTAAGTCTAATCCCGTAATGTACATTGCTACATAACATGAACAACGTGAGTACGATACCAATGTAATGTAAGTATAAAATTACTCATCCATAAGGGGTATAAAATGTAGAGCTAGGCCTAGCCATATAGTGTAAATGTAGACTGCTAATTAGCCAATTAGGTGGCCTTGTGTACCTATTTGTATATATTTGAAATGTTGCAGCCAATTTTCTTTCAGTTGTGCTGTGTTCTTGCGATTAGACATTAAATGTCTAATTATAAAATTAGACATTATAATTATGCCGTATTTTAGAATTCTACGATTTGCTGTTTAAGTTCAATTTTAATTTTAATTTAATTATCGTTTGGGCCCATGTGAAGTATACCAGACTTTCTGCCATTATATTTCACTTTGCAGTTACCCCCATGTGAAGAATACCAGGTTTTCACCAAAAATACAGGTTACAGAAGGGCTGAATCTAACCAAAACAATAAACAAATTAGTATGTGTACAGGTTATAAGACAGAAATAAGCGATATAAAACACTTAATAAAGATAAATTAAAAAAAAATAAAAATCTTCATATATAAAATTCCAATAAAAAGTCGACCGAAAAGTGAAATCCTGATATTCTTCACATGGGCGATCGTTTGTGTCACTCTCTGTTTGAAAATTGAAACATTTTACATTATATTTAATTCCCGGTATAGACACTAAGTATACATGTTTCTACACTGCGTATAGTAATGTAGGTTAGGCTTGGCGGTACCGCTACGTTTGGTAAATGAACTAATACTGCTTATATAGCATATCGTATAGGCCCCTATGGTGTATGGGTACCATTTACCATACCATATACCAATTTCATCGTAAATGGTTTTTAACATTAATTCAGTGTCAGTCATGTTATGGTTGAACTGAACAGTTGCGAAATAATACACAATGAATGCGAATGGCCCCAAATCTAAGTAGTCCCAACTCCTTTTCAGTACCAAGGGCTTCTGTGCGTTGTGTTTGTGTATAGAGCTACTGTAGGCCTATTGCCATACTACTGAAAAGCATAGGATAGGGAGGGCCTATCCAATATTGTATCGGTTCCATATGTAGGCCTGTATGGAGAAATGGTTCTGGGTTATGTTACATAGTTGCGATTCAGTATTGTTGTGGAACATTGATAGTGATTCATTAATATGTTTAAGATTCTATAAGGTAATATGCTATTTCCGCCTTATGTACTTAGAAAGTCAATTAGAAAAACTGAGCATTTCAACCGGACCCTCTCAGAGCATTGCTCAATGAACCTTTTCCTAACAAGGAAACAAGTAAAACAGGTAACAAGGTAAACTTCTAAAAAACTTACAAAAAACATGTAAGAAACTAACATACATTTACCAGAGTAACTATCCACAGGTATTCCAATTAACAGGCCTCGGAATCAATCCCTAATAAGATCGGCGACGTAAGCGAGATTTTAGTTTATCGGTACCACCGCGCTGTGTCGGTCGGTCTAAATACTGAGACAATCTTTGATGAAATGAACCGAACTTGGTAGGCCTACACATCTTGTCTGAAATAGAATTTGCGTGTGGTGGGAATCTGTGGTCGACCAGTAAGTTTACGGTATACAGATTTTCATAAAACTACGGAAACCCTGAGTGGCCAAGCTGTTATACATTCATGAACAAGAGGTCCGCGCGCGAATTTTGAAATATGTGTGTATGCATGACATGAGCATATGTGTGCGCGAAATGTATATGTGTGCACAACATCATTATATATGTGCACCACATGAGGGGGTGTGTGCACGACATGTGTATGTGTGCACAACATGAGTAGGCCTATATGTGTGCTGTGTGCACGACATGAGTATATGTATGCATGACTACGACATGAGATGTAGACTTGATGGAGGGAAATTCAAACAAAGCATAATTCACATACAGTTGATGTGTCCTGTTACCGGTAGGTTACCTACTGACCACTAACCTAGCTGTAATGTTAGATAGAGTAACGACTCCGACTAAACTGCAAAGCTTCACGATGCATACGGTAGGGTGTGGCATTCAAGGCGATAAAGGCACCGTTAGATGGAAACCACATGGAGTTTCAACAAAGTTCGGACTTCGTTGTCTTCATTCCGAGTTTATTGGACTCGGCTACTAAGTCTTCCAACCGGGGTTATTTGGACTCAGCGTCTTTTGTTCTCGGGTTTACTTTTACTCCATGTGCCATCTGCAATGTTAACGATCGACCGAGCCACACCGTATTCATCGTGAAGCTTGCAATTTAGTCGGAATCGTTATACAGCTAGGTCAGTAGGTAACCTACCCGTACCAGTACACAGCAACTGTATGTGAATTGTGCTTTGTTTGAATTTCCCTCCATCTCTAGTCTACATATCATGTCGTGCAAACATATACTCATGTCATGCACAGATATAGTATGTCGCTCACACATATACTAATGTTGTACACATACACACATGTCGCGTACACATATGCTCTTGATGTGCATACATATATGCTCAGCTTATGTCAAGCACAGATATACTCTGTTGTGCACACATACACCCATGTCGTACATACACACACACAATTCCAAATTCGCGCTGGTGATGTATAACAGCTTCGCCACTCAGGTCAGGGCTTCCGTATAAAACCAACAAGTTTTTTTTTGCGTAATTCACCCACCGCCTCATTGAGACAAATTATTTAATTTATTATTGATTCAAATTCATTGCTAGTCGTTGATGTTGCTTAACCTATGCTTCGCTTGCATATATCACTTAGATGATACATTAATTAACATGTTTAATTTGGGATTTAAGGATAATTTACATGTATCCTAATGCAATCCCTGGAACTGATAATTATTTGCAACATGTGGTTTGTGTATCTGCACCCAGGTGGTATGTGAGTTGTTAGGGTATTAGATAGTAGATTGCATTGACAGTTGTTGCTTAGTGTGTATTATAGTATAATTATAATTTAACCAGAACCAGGGCCAGGGGAAATTGTATACAATACAAATACACATCTGTCTTCTGGAAATCTTCTTGCATTATTGTGTTCTGTGGGCCTACTCCTGTGTATGTGTGCTTCGTAGCTTTAAAAAAATGAATGAGATTTCATTTGATTGGGAACTTTTAACCAGAAATATATTGAGTTATGGATTGTAATATTTCTTAATGCCATTATGTTTTATTTTTTGTTATACAGTTGGCCTACATTTAAATTGCATTTTTTCATAATTATTAATTATATTATATAGTTTAAATTCTGTCATAAATATAACACCAATGATAAATACACCCCTCCTCCTGTAGGAGGTACCAGTACATATTACAAAAATAAAATTTTACAAAGATATTAATTCATTACTTCGTATTGTTGTTGATTCTTTCAGTAGACGAACTGACTACTCCATGCCCTGCAATACACTGCCTTTATTCAGGTACTTGCCCTTACCCAAAAAATCTGCTTTCACATATCTTAATGAGATCGCTTGAAATTTGAAACAGAAATAGTTTCATCACCTTCCAGGATGTGTCAGAATTTTTACTTTTGCTTTTATTCCTTATTACAAGCGTTTGATTCCCAGAGAAAAATTAAATGTTCCAGAACTATGTGTATTTATTAAATGAAATTAAATTTCATTTAATTTCGGGCGGGGCCGATTGCTGAAAATATTCCAAGAAACGGTGCATATATGAGTTGTTATACATTGCTTTTGCAACTCTAGTATTTGAAAACTCATCCGAGTTTGCCATATTGTGTGTAATCTGCTCTCTGCTCTGTACGTATATTAGAATATGAGTAGTTTCCTGCTATCTCAACATTTATTTTTAAGTTTTAATGTATTCCTTTTCAACAATTTTTATACTATACAGCTTTTGGTATGATTAATTTATATTTGAAGTCGAGTGCTCACTGCTCAATACATAATAGTTTAGAATTGCTGTCAACGCCCTAATTATTTAATGGATGACCATATATGGAAGAACCTGAAGTCTAAACCCAAACCACATTCTGGTTTCTTTTCTTAGCTGATGGTTATCTGGTAAGTCAATATCAATAATACCGAAATTAGTAGGATTTTATCAACTACTGTATATCTAGCAACTTTAGTATACTCTCATATGTTGGTACTAGTTCCCAAGAAAGGCGACCTAACAACACAAGGATCTTTTCATGGAATTACGTTGATCTCGATTACTGCAAAGCTATACAATATAATTATTGAATCGCATCATGGATCCCATCTAGAGACTATGCTACGCGGGAACTAAAATGGGTTCCGTTATGATCGTGGGATATTGGGGCCCATTCTGTCCCTCAGAAGGATAATTGGAGTTATCAACAAAGAAAGACAGGCATTTGCATGTTGTCCATCTTTACTTCTTTAAGGCCTTCGATTCAGTCTCCCGACCGACGTATGTTGAGCATTGTTTGCATATTATTGTAGCTATCAGATCACTGTACGATGGTTCCACAACATGTGTGTCTACTGCTGATGGTCACACAGATCCATTCGTAGTCTTATGGAGAGTCCTTCAGGGGGATACACTTGCACAATTCTTATTCATAATTCTGGTTGATTATGTTCTACGCATGTCCTGTCCTTAGACCATCTTAATAAAGATGGGTAGAGGAAGCCCAGAGGCTCCTCTGCTCATTGGAGCAGGCTGCTTCTAGTGTTGGTCTTTGTGTAAATTCCAAAAAGACCAAAATCATGACAGTCAACCTAGACAGCCGTCAAGAAATGTCTGATCGTAAGGGCATAAGCTCTAACGATGGCTTGATTGAGCAAGTGGATTGAGCAAGTATGTATATGTAATGTATATGGGGTGACGATAACCGTAACAAGGAACAACCCCTACTGGCATAAGAAGTAGAGGAAATCCAGCAAAGTACCTTACTGATCTAGAATTTGTTGACGACTTAGGAATAATCTCAGAATCCGCCTCCCCACCTCATTGGAGCAGGCTGCTTCTAGTGTAGACTTTTTGTCTTGTTAAAACCAAGAAGACCAAAATGTTGACAGTAGTTTGCTTTGGTTTTTTGGCTGCCCTCGATGAAAAATGTCCGATCTTGGTGGTATGTTTGGCATGTATATGACTTCTACATACCGGAAACAAGTTGAAGGAAGACCTTCGAATACCTAAGGGGAAGTCATGGCACTGAGGGCAGCATTGAATAATGGGCTGCCCTGTCCATGATTTTAAATCACACAATACTCCTATAATTTATTATTGGTGTTATGGGTGAATGAGTGGTTGACTGTAGGGTTGAGTACAGTGGCAGCATATGATGGTATTGACAGATGGTAGGCCATGAGGAGGTAAATTGCGGACATACAAGGTATCAGGTAGTATTTCCAGGTCTATCTTTTACCTGAGCCGCTAGCTGAATGGTTAGAGCCTAGAGCGTCAGACTTCCAACCCGGAGGTCACCAGTTCGATCCCACCTGGACGTCATTGCCGACTTTGCAAAAGCTGTGCCCAACAAAAAGTTACAATACTCGTATGAGATTCCATGCTGATGGGCTCTAGCTGAGGATACAATCTTTGGATGGCATTTACACAAGAATGCTAAGCAGAGTTTATTATGTCAATACAAAGCACGCGCACACATCTTCAACCCAGATCCTATACAGCATTGGAGGTTTCTCAGTTCGTCCCGCCAAGCTGACATTTGAACATAGCCGCCGGCACATTCAGGACTTTGTTTTCGCCATGAGGACCAGCCCGTTGGTGGCCTCATGGATAAAACTTGCATGGTGGGCAGCCGATGACTTTCTTGAGTTATGCGCCTCTAACAGGACACTGACCTTGAAGATTGCGGATATTTTTCTCGTGAAAGTGATGGGGTATAGGGAGTTGTGGCTTTGCAAAATTGTCGATAAGTTGACATAGCATTCTTAATGCAAGCTTCATTGTAGCATGCGGATCGTAAATAGATAGCTCTATCTATAATAACAGTACTAAAACTTATTTGCATATACAACTTTGTGCAGTATAAAAGCAGAGTTGTCAACGTGTAAACTGGGCAAATGTGATTTAATTATGTGACAAGTGACTGGAGCCTTTGTCTAGTTAGACGCTAAAACTTTCACAATTTTCATAGAGTTAAGAATCATGGTTTTTTTTTTAGTTAATTAATTAATTACTGTTCCGTTCGTCGTTGCTGAACGTATTAGAGCATATTACGTATATCGTATATTGGAGTTCTTGACTTCTTGAGCTTCTACATCAATTAATCCAAAGGACCTGTTGTGTGGCTTTGGTGAGATGTGGTCCAGTCAAGTTGTATCTAATTTTCCTTACTTTTAGCACACAAACTGAAATTGACGTTAGCTAGATTTATGGATTTTGTATCCATGTTTTATTAATGAATTTTATTTAATGGTATTACATCCATAGTATATGTTCGTTAATGTTTATAATTATATTAATTGGGTTTCTATTTATTATCATGAAGGGATATATATATATACAACCTTTTTTTATGTTGTATCCGATAAATTTTGATTCTGTTACAACGTTTATATGAAACACCCTGTCTGGATACAAACGATCCTGCCTGCCTTTTTTCGACTACACCCTTACACTTCAACAAATACACATTTACGCATCTACATTGACGACATACATCACACCTCTATGGCTATCGTTCATGTTCTCTGTTAGAAATATACCATGAGGTTTAGGGTTAGGTTTAGTATAATAATTCGAGTTACCTCAACGTCAACCATAACGGAAATTCTTTATATATCTATCCTAATCACCTGGAGTTGGGGCTTTGGATTAATTATACGTAATTAGACTTATACAAAAAAAGGCACGTATAAATTCAAATTATCTTTATAGCGAACAAAAGGAGACCAAGCCACTGAGATGATATTGTGTAGCTGCTGGATTTGTATATAGCTGTACTGGGATCATACAGGTAATATAATATGGTTTCCTATTAAGTATGCGACTTATTTCAATGAAATTTCCCGGAAGCTATAGAAATAGAATTTGATATTTTTCGGAACTATAAAACGTATTGTTATACTCTGGCTTTATCCATTATTTATTCTAAGAAAGTTTTCATTCTTAATCAATGCTGCCATATAGCCCAAGGAAATGTTTTGCTGCCATATAGCCCAAGGAAATGTTTTGCTGCCATATAGCCCAAGGAAATGTTTTGCTGCCATATAGCCCAAGGAAATGTTTTGCTGCCGTATAGCCCAAGGAAATGTTTTGCTGCCATATAGCCCAAGGAAATGTTTTGCTGCCGTATAGCCCAAGGAAATGTTTTGCTGCCATATAGCCCAAGGAAATGTTTTGCTGCCATATAGCCCAAGGAAATGTTTTGCTGCCATATAGCCCAAGGAAATGTTTTGCTGCCGTATAGCCCAAGGAAATGTTTTGCTGCCATATAGCCCAAGGAAATGTTTTGCTGCCGTATAGCCCAAGGAAATGTTTTGCTGCCATATAGCCCAAGGAAATGTTTTGCTGCCATATAGCCCAAGGAAATGTTTTGCTGCCATATAGCCCAAGGAAATGTTTTGCTGCCATATAGCCCAAGGAAATGTTTTGCTGCCATATAGCCCAAGGAAATGTTTTGCTGCCATATAGCCCAAGGAAATGTTTTGCTGCCATATAGCCCAAGGAAATGTTTTGCTGCCATATAGCCCAAGGAAATGTTTTGCTGCCATATAGCCCAAGGAAATGTTTTGCTGCCATATAGCCCAAGGAAATGTTTTGCTGCCATATAGCCCAAGGAAATGTTTTGCTGCCATATAGCCCAAGGAAATGTTTTGCTGCCATATAGCCCAAGGAAATGTTTTGCTGCCATATAGCCCAAGGAAATGTTTTGCTGCCATATAGCCCAAGGAAATGTTTTGCTGCCATATAGCCCAAGGAAATGTTTTGCTGCCGTATAGCCCAAGGAAATGTTTTGCTGCCATATAGCCCAAGGAAATGTTTTGCTGCCATATAGCCCAAGGAAATGTTTTGCTGCCATATAGCCCAAGGAAATGTTTTGCTGCCATATAGCCCAAGGAAATGTTTTGCTGCCATATAGCCCAAGGAAATGTTTTGCTGCCATATAGCCCAAGGAAATGTTTTGCTGCCATATAGCCCAAGGAAATGTTTTGCTGCCGTATAGCCCAAGGAAATGTTTTGCTGCCATATAGCCCAAGGAAATGTTTTGCTGCCATATAGCCCAAGGAAATGTTTTGCTGCCATATAGCCCAAGGAAATGTTTTGCTGCCATATAGCCCAAGGAAATGTTTTGCTGCCGTATAGCCCAAGGAAATGTTTTGCTGCCATATAGCCCAAGGAAATGTTTTGCTGCCATATAGCCCAAGGAAATGTTTTGCTGCCATATAGCCCAAGGAAATGTTTTGCTGCCATATAGCCCAAGGAAATGTTTTGCTGCCATATAGCCCAAGGAAATGTTTTGCTGCCATATAGCCCAAGGAAATGTTTTGCTGCCATATAGCCCAAGGAAATGTTTTGCTGCCGTATAGCCCAAGGAAATGTTTTGCTGCCATATAGCCCAAGGAAATGTTTTGCTGCCATATAGCCCAATGAAATGTTTTGCTGCCATATAGCCCAAGGAAATGTTTTGCTGCCATATAGCCCAAGGAAATGTTTTGCTGCCGTATAGCCCAAGGAAATGTTTTGCTGCCATATAGCCCAAGGAAATGTTTTCGCCGACTTGTAAGGATGATAAGAATCTCGCGGGAAAAGAACAAGATAGTTTATTTTTTTCATTTTCACGTTCTCGCTAACCGATACATTATTGCACATTTATTTTTAATTTGATACTATCGTAGTAATTATTATCAGTATTCCATTCCCATGAACCAATATTCCAATATGTCGTTTCAACTAATGGACTACGAGCTGAGAGGGTTCGGGTTGGTCAATTATTGTGAAACTGTTACTCTGATTTTGCCTCACATAATGAATCCATCAGTGACCTCCTAGGGCAATGAAATATTCATTTCACACCTTCATACGCCGGAATTGGAGATAATAGTTAGCTGATTTATATTTGTATATTAGAATATTCCACGGGCACTCTATATAGGCAGGGTGCAAAGAAGCTCCATAATGCCTTGATCAGCCATTAACACTTATGTTATCTAAGTTTTCCATGGAGATCCTAATCAATATTAAGAGGAAAGTAGTGCCGATCCCATTAATAGTAATGTCAGCCCACTTTCATTTGTATCACCTAAGCGGAAACCCCGCATACAGGAACCGATTAAAACTCTTTGGAGCGAACACGGCCAAGGAGCCCATATCAGGGATTCAAATCAGTTACGCTACCTACATTCTTCTATTAACTAACTCTGTTAGGCAATTCAAAATATTTTACTGCTGTGTTGATGGCCTGGAACCCAATGCTGGAGTGAGAAATCTTCTAAATGATGGCCTGGCCACCCAACCAAACACTGAACCTTTAACCTGGGTCGCTGCCTGCCGGAGTCCTCGTGGGAATGCGGGAAGACAAAGCACCCTGAGGTGACTCCTATAGGATTCCGGCATGTCGGGATGGGTTGCGATTATTTTTTATTTATTCCCAGAATTTATCTTGACGGTTTCTTTTATTAATGAAGATTTGGTGCGCCATTGGTTATGTCTGTCCCTACAGCATACATTGTGGCGTGGCGTGGCGTGGCGTGGCGTGGCGTGGCGTGGCGTGGCGTGGCGTGGCGTGGCGTGGCGTGGCGTGGCGTGGCGTGGCGTGGCGTGGCGTGGCGTGGCGTGGCGTGGCGTGGCGTGGCGTGGCGTGGCGTGGCGTGGCGTGGCGTGGCGTGGCGTGGCGTGGCGTGGCGTGGCGTGGCGTGGCGTGGCGTGGCGTGGCGTGGCGTGGCGTGGCGTGGCGTGGCGTGGCGTGGCGTGGCGTGGCGTGGCGTGGCGTGGCGTGGCGTGGCGTGGCGTGGCGTGGCGTGGCGTGGCGTGGCGTGGCGTGGCGTGGCGTGGCGTGGCGTGGCGTGGCGTGGCGTGGCGGCGTGGCGTGGCGTGGCGTGGCGTGGCGTGGCGTGGCGCGGCGTGGCGTGGCGTGGCGCGGCGTGGCGCGGCGTGGCGTGGCGCGGCGTGGCGTGGCGTGGTGTGGCGTGACGTGGACTATATTACCAATTCCTCATTCCTAACAACCTGCACGATGCTTATCCAGCGGCATTCCTTGGTTAACGATACCAAACGCCGGCTAACTATGTCGCAGCGCGGTGGATGGGCCCACTTGGCCCTGGGCTATCCGACGGCCAACCAATACAACTGATTGAGGAAGATGAACTATCCTGCAGGAACTAATTAATCGCGGATCCATTCTATTTCGCCCGTTTGGACGCTCAGGCCTCCTACCGTAGATTGGACGACATGCATGATCTATCTTTTGTCTCACAATAATTTACTGTATCTTAATTTTACTGAATTTCCTTTGATTATTTTTTAACCATTCAGAATTTACTTAATTTAGTTTGGGTTATTGATATTTGATTTTAATTATCACTGTAACGCTCTTTCTATAACTTTTATTATCATTGTAACGCTCTTTCTGTAACTTATATTATCATTGTAACGCTCTTTCTGTAACTTTTATTATCATTGTAACGCCCTTTCTGTAGCTTTTATTATCATTGTAACGCTCTTTCTATAACTTTTATTATCATTGTAACGCTCTTTCTGTAACTTTTATTATCATTGTAACGCTCTTTCTATAACTTTTATTATCATTGTAACGCTCTTCCTGTAACTTTTATTATCATTGTAACGCTCTTTCTGTAACTTTTATTATCATTGTAACGCTATTTCTGTAACTTTTATTATCATTGTAACGCTCTTTCTGTAACTTTTATTATCATTGTAACGCTCCTTCTGTAACTTTTATTATCATTGTAACGCTCTTTCTGTAACTTTTATTATCATTGTAACGCTCTTTCTATAACTTTTATTGTCATTGTAACGCTCTTTCTGTAACTTTTATTATCATTGTAACGCTCTTTCTGTAACTTTTATTATCATTGTAACGCTCTTTCTATAACTTTTATTATCACTGTAACGCTCTTTCTGTAACTTTTATTATCATTGTAACGCTCTTTCTGTAACTTTTATTATCATTGTAACGCTCTTTCTGTAACTTTTATTATCATTGTAACGCTCTTTCTGTAACTTTTATTATCATTGTAACGCTCTTTCTGTAACTTTTATTATCATTGTAACGCTCTTTCTGTAACTTTTATTATCATTGTAACGCTCTTTCTGTAGCTTTTATTATCACTGTAACGCTCTTTCTGTAACTTTTATTATCATTGTAACGCTCTTTCTGTAACTTTTATTATCATTGTAACGATCTTTCTAACGTTGGGTGATAAGAGGTTCGATTCACTGAACAACAAAAATTTTTGACAAGAATTGTAAAGGTTGCCCCTAGGACAGTTTTCCATGTAGATTCCAAATCTGCAGTCCTTTTTCCACCATCACGTAAGGATTTTCTGTAATTTTAAGAATTATATTTTACAGATATAGAGTATTCTTTACGAAAAGGGAAAAGCATAATGGCATATGAACGTTAATTTGATATACTGTAGGGCCTACTAACACTAACAGTAGGCCTATAATAACCCACTATTATATAGTAGGCCTATATTGTAGTGCCTCGACTGTTTGGAGGGAATTTCAAAATCTAATTGTATGCCCTTCTGCTGATGTGTGTTTATTATACTTATTGTGAGTTTCAAGAAACAGCATAAAACGACTACAGCCTAGCCTACTAGCACTAGCCGCTAGGTAGGACTAATACAGTAGGCTGACACCGGTTAACTGTAATATTATTTAATATTATAAGTAGCAGTCTATCACAATGTCGCGAACTTGTTTAAATCATCCTAACTTATTTTGCTATATTTGTGGAGAATACACTATAAAGACTGACCGCAGAAATATAACACCGCATGTAAAGAAACTAGATTACTTATACTTTGGAGTTCATCTCGGTGATCAGGATAAAAAGTGGGCTCCGCATATATGTTGCTCTTCATGTGTAACGAACTTTGGAATTCGGAATTTCAATCTCATTTGGAATTCCTATGATTTGGAGGGAGCAACAAAATCATGTCACTGATTGCTACTTCTGCATGGTTCCTCCCGTAGCTGGTCACAACAAGAAAACCAAGAAATCTCGTGTGTTTCCAAATGTCCCGTCTGCGATACGGCCAGTAGAGCACTGTGACCAGATTACAGTGCCAGTTCCACCAGATACTATAAAGGAAACTGACGATTCAACAACCGGCACTGACGACGATGATACGTATGAACCAGGACCCCAAGAGTTGGAAGTTCCCCATTTAGTAACGCAGGGTGATCTTAATGATTTAGTTAGATATCTGGCTTTAACAAAGGCTCAAAGTGAACTGCTGGGATCTCGCCTTCAGGATTGAAATTTACTCCAGAGAGGAACTAAAGTAACGGTTTATAGGAAGCGCACAGCAGACTTGACCCAAATCTTCTCTAAAGAGGAAGATGTCTGTTTTAGCAATGATGTTCCCCGTTTGTTCAGCCTTGGCACAGGCCATGATCCCACTGATTGGAGACTCTTTATAGATGGTTCTACTAAGAGTATTAAAGCCGTCCTTTTACAAATGGTAATGTGTATCCATCGGTACCTGTAGCTCACTCCATAGCTAGAAAAGAGTCATATGAAACACTGAAGGTAATTCTTAGGTTAATAAAGTACTCGGAACATCAGTGGTCTATCTGTGCTGATTTGAAAGTTATAGCTATATTCCAGGGACTCCAAACGGGTTTTACAAAGTACATGTGCTTCATTTGCTTATGGGACAGTCGAGCACGAGCAACCCACTACACTAGATGTGAATGGCCAGACCGAACACCCGACATCATAGGTTGTAGCAATGTAATTGCAGAACCACTAGTTCCAAAATCAAAAATGCTGCTACCTCCACTACACATTAAACTCGGGCTAATGAAACAATTTGTTAAAACACTAGATAAAGATGGTGCTGCATTTCAGTACCTTGTTACCAAGTTCTCTAAACTCAGTCAGGTTAAAATTAAGGAGGGAATATTTCTGGGACCTTAAATTCGAGAAGTTATTAAAGATCCGAACTTCAACGAAGTACTCATGTCTACAAATGAGTTTAGAGCCTGGGATTCTTTTCAACGAATTTGCAGTGGATTTCTAGGAAACAATAAGGTTGAGAATTATATTGATCTTCTGGGTAAATTGGTTGATAGCTATAAGATGCTCGGTTGCAACATGTCTTTGAAGTTACACTTCCTCCACTCACACTTAGATTTCTTTCCTCCCAACATGGGTGCTGTAAGTGATGAGCACTAGGAAAGATCCCACCAAGATATTGCAGTTATGGAGAAGCGATATCAGGAAAGATGGAGCCCTGCCATGTTGGCCGATTTCTGCTGGATGCTGCGACGCGATCAGCCAGCAGCCAGTATATATTCATGCTATTCAGTATTCACCCTTCAGCTTCAATTCACTGATCCACTTCAATGAGACTATATAGCGATATTGCGATTAATTAAAAATTATGTATTTCTCATGTAACTTTTTTTGCGACGTGATATGAAAAATCTGATTGCAGATTTGGAATCAGTGAACAAAACTGCTATGTGTCATGGCCATATCAAAAAATTTGTTATTCAGTGGTTCGCCTTTTATTCCCAAACAATTCGTTCACGTTGCTGAACTCCCGCCTCGGCCCTGAGAGTATTCGTAATAGTGCACCGCATTTCTTGATATATTGGAATATATACCGGGCACTTTTTTCTATTCGACTCTTTTCTATAAGTAAATAAATTACTCACATAGTTCTTATTGGAATTTCCATACGTTGTCGGTCACTTAGTATTGTTTGATGGCTTGGGTTCGATAATAACTTCATGATGAACGCGGCGCGCGGGCAGATATAGAAACAGCTGCAACAAGTGGAATATTTAGTTAAAGATACCCTTTCCATCCGGGAACACACTCGGTGCCTAGAGCCTCCAATCAATAATACAATCATGCATTTATTAACACATCCAATAATAATGTTGCTCCGATGTTAACTCTTACGGCACGCACTCGCCACTGTTCGGACTTGTTAATTGCCGATTCTATTATGACGCAACGAAGGAACTGAAAACGCAATATAATAAGAAAACCAAATTAATTATTATATCAAAATAAATGAATAGTGGCTACCAGTTACATGTGGTGTCCCTCAGGGTGGTTTGAACTCCGTTCTATACTTTGTTAGCTTTGTTAACCATGTCCAACTCTCATCATTAAATTTATACTCTAGATGTTTGCGGACGACATAAAGGACATTTGCATATTCCAACCTGGCATCTTGCGATCCATAGGGCCTATACAAACTGACGAACATGTCACATGGCAGCTACTCTTCAATGCCGACAAGTTTAAACTGTAAAGTAATGCACCTCGGTTACAATAACCCCTGTTTTACTTACATGTTAGGAGCATCAACACTTGAAGTAGCTCAGTTTAAATAAGGACTTGGGGATAATATTTCAGAATACACTAGCATTCAGTTAACATATTGGAATGATCACCAACAAACCAAACACAACTTTAGGTTTAATTTGGCCCCACTTCAAACACCTAGACTCCTCTATATTTACCAGCTTGAATCGGTGCAACGGCGCGCAACACGTATCGTTAGGACTTTGCGTGAGAAACCATACCCAAAAAACACGATTTGGTGAATAAGAACTCCAAACTCTCGAATATCGCCGACATATGGCTGATTTTTATGTCTGAGGTGTTCCGCTACCTGTCTGGTATGGAAGATGTCGACCACTCACTCTCGCACCCAGCAGTGGTCGTCGTGGCCACTCCAAGAAGCTATTGCTAACCCGAGCTCATCTCCTACAACGAAACTTAACCTTCCATATCGGAGTCATAGACTCTTGAAACTCCCGAAGTGAGATGCTCGTATCTTCCCCGTCATTGAATATCTCTAAATCTCGCCTAAACGATCACTACCATAACTTACCTCCTCGTGGTGGACATTGACGTCATCCCTTCCACACTATTCATTGGTAACTTATAAAGCCCACTCTATCCACTTTAATTATTACGTTTGATAGATCTACTCTTGATGGCCCCACATTTTCATTTTTTATTTCAATTATTTTAATTTAATTTGGTGATCTCAATTTGAGTTTATGGAATTTCTATTTTATATTATTTTTTGTAGGATTGGAAATTTTTGTTTGTAAAAATTTTATTTTGTCTTATTGTCTTTGAAGGATTGGCTATATTTAGATATACACGTGACTATTTTTCAGAATATATTCATCACACATTGATCTCAATCTTTGCATTATTGTTTTTATTTTTATTTTGTGCGTCGTGTAGTTTCCCATTTTTTTTACTTTCAGTTTAATATTTGTGTAATTTGGTGTACAGTCAATCTTACCTACGGAACTGACCTATATTATTGTCTATGAACAGGTTCAGTAAGCTTTGCTTTCATGACTATCAACATTCAATAAAATATTATTAATATGCATCTGTTCGGCCATGTCCTGAATCTAGTGGCGGGATGTGTATTTCGTTAAAACGCGAAGAAATATCAGAAAAAGACACGGTAGCGCCGGTGGGAAATCTAGTCAAATATTTACATAAATGATTCAGTCGCTGTCTTCATGTCTCGCATAAGTTCCATTATCTGCTATCTCCGAATTCCCGATTATGTTCATTATTGTCTTACCAAACGACCATGTTTTTTGGCCACTGCAGCCGAGTAATGGGTCTTCTTTTTATTTTCTCATAGTGTAATTAATTTCTTGTATGTTGCTGATTATGACCAAAAATGTTTCCCAAAAGTTGACTCCAGTTGATTATTTTAGTTAGAATTATACAAGCAACTGTAACCTGCTCCTTTCCCTTAATTAATAAATTAGCGGGCGAAGCTGACACCAACTTTGGGACCTTACAAAAGTTATTCACAAAATATGACAAACCATGTGTATGTAAGTAATATGGATAAGAGCGACAAATAAATTAGAATTACATTATAACTTATCGTATCACCACCCACTAATCTCAATGTCGCTTCTAAAAGAAAGTCTGAATCTTACAATCTTAACAAATCTACACAAATAATATATCACTTTATATTAATCACGCCATGATTAGAACATCATTGCTAAACCCGCCCAGAGCCCAGGAACATTTTACACTCACTGCACCACTGCGCACTGGTGTGGTTAAATTTCACCGAATTCCCCATTGCGAATTGAAGAAGTAGAATATGTCTGAACCATTATTCCACGCTTGTACACAAAATATAAATTGGATTTCTCCACTTTTTTAACACATATGAAGACTCCCTGTGGCATGCAATTTATTTGCTTGCCTATTGCTTACAGGCCTGTCTGTCATTCACACATGGAGTCCTTCATTTCTTCTTCCCTTGGGGCGGTTGAGAAACAGTGAAACTTCTGTCTAAATAATTACCATCAAGACTCGGAAGTTTTCAATAAATTAACGAGTCTTAGATAATGTATTTTTCGTTAGTTAGTATTCATTTATTAACATATATAATTTTGTGTTTCGATTTGAATGATCGAGATCGATCCCTATTTCGACTGTGTGTGTATTGTCCTCATAATGCAAGTTAACATAACTTCCCCCTCTACTCATGGGCTATTCCGGGGTGAGTTGAGTATACCCCACTGTTCGTTGATTACAATATAGTAAAGTTATACATCGAACAGACGAAACAACCTGTCTTAATGCAGGGATGGTGCCCCTGCCCGTGTCACACTAACTCCCAAGGGTGAACACTTCCACTTGACTCCTCCAACAGATGTCAGGTTCCCATTGTAGCGCTTGGTGTGCTTAAGCACTAACATCTGGAGAGTCTTGTCTAGGGATACAACAGTGCCGACAGTGGTTCAATTATACATATTGAATAATTTGTATAAACTTTCGACGAATTTTACACTTGAAGACTTTTATTGTTGTGTAAATAAGCCAACCACATAATGACAGTTTCTTTATTTAAATCCACTCAGCTATTCGCAACGCATGATGTTAAGTGACATTGATTATGCTCAGCCCATACAATCAACTTTATTCGTAGGCTCATGACTTGTAGGCACATTTTAACATATAAATAACACTATTATAAAGTAGTTTAATGCAGAGGGCTCGCATTTCCATTTAGTTGGTGTTTACTGTTTAGTCATACTTTTTCCTTAATAACACTTAAAAAGGGTGTAAACGCTACGCCGACAGCCGACAACAGCAAACATGAAAATGTAACCTGAGTTCGTGACTCTCGTTTATTGTTTTGGTTAGAATAACCTTCTACAGTAACCTTTTCCTTTCCCTAAATGAATAATTAACATTAATTAGCTTTAATAATGGTTGTAGGCGTTGGTTGTCGGTTGTCGACGTAGCGTTTACACCCCTTAAAAAACGAACGCAAAGCATTTTTTACCTACTGTATCAACATTTATCCTCCAAAACTATGTAAATAAAGTCCCCATTAAATTATTTCTCATTGTGCGCGGTTTTGTGTTATTGCCATTAATTTATGGGACCGCCTAGTACTACTGCTTCGGGGCTGCCTCTCCATTGTTATGATTTGACAATGGGTATTTATTCTAATGATGTTGTTAATAATAGGATGAGAAAAATTTTAATGGGGGTGTTGACATGACATAGTATTATAGTGTGGCTATTCGAACGTACTGTAGGACCTGAACCATGGCAGAACAATAGGACCGCAGCTCAATGTTTTCTTGCTTACTTATTGCGTCTGTCAGACCTACAATTTTTATCTGGGTTGAGGTGTCACTCCAATCGTTTCCATATTTAAATTGATCAATTTATTTAAATAATCAATATGACTTTAACCAACATATTGTATGATGTTTCAGGCTTCAAACTGAGTATGTAATTAATGCTCTCGTGGCCATACGTAATCAGTAATTAATTATGCGATGCGGCATACCTAATAAATCCTCCCTTTGTATATCCACAGGCAGTCCTCATATTTATTTATCACTTTTTTCACATGAAATCCCTCACAACTTTATGTCATGCATGACTGGGTCTCAGTATCTCTACAACCCTCACTCCCTAGGGACCTGTGTTTGCGAGAACAAACACAAGTGGATTAAAACTTACCTTTCATT
Source organism: Nemertoderma westbladi (assembly GCA_032718475.1). NCBI lineage: Eukaryota > Metazoa > Xenacoelomorpha > Nemertodermatida > Nemertodermatidae > Nemertoderma > Nemertoderma westbladi. The sequence continues at coordinate 35,930 of JAUCBJ010001798.1, forward strand.
GTCTACCATGTAAATGTACAATGTACTTGAATGGATGATCTGATTAATATTTGTTTGTAATGGAATTATCTAAATAGTTTAACGCCTGAAAATCTAAAATATAGACTTACTTGGCCTAAATTCGGCCCATGTGACGAATACCACACTTTCTGCTGTTATATTTCACTTTTCAGTTTACCCCCATGTGAAGAATTCCAGGTTTTCACTAAAACCACAGGTTTCAGAAGGGCTGAATCTAACCAAAACAATTGTCGAATTAAAATATGTACAGAGATTATAAGACAGAAAAAAAAATCAAATTCTTCATATATAAAATTCCAATAAAATGTCAACCGAAAAGTGAAAACCTGGTATTCTTCACAAGGGCGCAAATTCAGCTTACGTAGACTAAATTCAGTCTTAAGTTTATTCAATCGCGATAAAGGTTTTTTTTTTGCAAATTAATGTTTTTCTATGTATAGAACAACAATTTTCTTTGTTGTTTCGATTAAATTATCAATAAATTTGATTGTGTGCTTAATACAATATTGGATAGAAGAGCCAGTATTTTATTGATTACATAAAGGCCAGTCTAAATTCATTTATCCCTTTGAGATCCCGGTAGTAATTATAGTATAGTAATTACAGATTATTCATTGGATATGACGACGCTGGGGCTACTAAGCAAGACTCAAGCAACAACTAAGTTATTGTTGATCTTCCTTTGATCTCCTATTCATTCCAACCAATAGTACAATATCCAAGTGAAAGTTCACTTGGTAGGCACTAAGTGTTTCAGTTCGGAATACTAATATGTCGACTTCGTTAAACACTGCTCCCCATAAACATTATAATGATAAGTAATATATATATATTGAATTACAATAACAAATTCAATGAGGATATTTTATTATAGTAACTTACCAAGTGTAATAAAAATGGGTATAAATGTACTACGGTATTTTTAAAAATGGCGAATACTTGAATTTTCACGTTATCAATTTTATTTTCGTTAAACGACCCTACGCTGACACCACTCCGCCGACACCATGTAGACAATGTGTCGCCACTTGTCAGACATTGCCGATACAATGTAGACGCCGTCCCGATAATGTGCAAACGACACATCGTGCTTTCGTGTGTCAGAGTGCAGTCGGACAATGTGGGCACTGTGTCGGAGTGGTGTCTGCACAATGTGGGCACTGTGTCGGAGTGGTGTCGGCACAATGTGGGTACTGAATCGGAGTGGTGTCGGTACAATGTGGTCACTGTGTCGGAGTGGTGTCGGTATAATGTGGGCACTGTGTCGGAGTGGTGTCGGCACAATGTGGTCACTGTGTCAGAGTGCAGTCGGTACAATGTGGGCACTGTGTCGGAGTGGTGTCGGTACAATGTGGTCACTGTGTCGTTGTGGTGTCGGTACAATCTGGTCACTGTGTCGGAGTGGTGTCGGTACAATGTGGGCACTGTATCGGAGTGGTGTCGGTACAATGTGGTCACTGTGTCGGAGTGGTGTCGGTACAATGTGGTCACTGTGTCTGAATGATGTCGGTACAAAGTGGTCACTATGTCGGAGTGGTGTCGGTAAAATGTGCGCACTGTGACGGAATGGTGTCGGTACAATGTGGTCACTGTGTCGGAGTGGTGTCGGTACAATGCGGGCACTGTGTCGGAGTGGTGTCTGCACAATGTGGGCACTGTGTCGGAGTGGTGTCGGCACAATGTGGGCACTGTGTCGGAGTGGTGTCTGTACAATGTGGTCACTGTGTCAGAGTGCAGTCGGTACAATGTGGGCACTGTGTCGGAGTGGTGTCGGTACAATGTGGTCACTGTGTCGTAGTGGTGTCGGTACAATGTGGTCACTGTGTCGGAGTGGTGTCGGTACAATGTGGTCTCTGTGTCGGAGTGGTCTCGGTACAATGTGGGCACTGTGTCGGAGTGGTGTCGGTATAAAGTGGGCACTGTGTCGGAGTGGTGTCGGTGCAATGTGGGCACTGTGTCGGAGTGGTGTCGGTACAATGTGGCCTCTGTGTCGGAGTGGTGTCGGTATAATGTGGGCACTGTGTCGGAGTGGTGTCGGTACAATGTGGTCACTGTGTCAGAGTGCAGTCGGTACAATGTGGGCACTGTGTCGGAGTGGTGTCGGTACAATGTGGTCACTGTGTCGTTGTGGTGTCGGTACAATCTGGTCACTGTGTCGGAGTGGTGTCGGTACAATGTGGGCACTGTGTCGGAGTGGTGTCGGTAAAATGTGGTCACTGCGTCGTAGTGGTGTCGGTACAATGTGGTCACTGTGTCGGAGTGGTGTCGGTACAATGTGGTCACTGTGTCGGAGTGGTCTCGGTACAATGTGGGCACTGTGTCGGAGTGGTGCCGGTATAATGTGGGCACTGTGTTGGAGTGGTGTCGGTGCAATGTGGGCACTGTGTCGGAGTGGTGTCGGTACAATGTGGTCTCTGTGTCGGAGTGGTGTCGGTACAATTCGGTCACTGTGTCGGAGTGGTGTCGGTAAAATGTCGTCACTGTGTCGGAGTGGTGTCGGTACAATGTGGTCACTGTGTCGGAGTGGTATCGGTACAATGTGGTCACTGTGTCGGAGTGGTATCGGTACAATGTGGTCGCTGTGTCGGAGTGGTATCGGTACAATGTGGTCACTGCGTCGTATTGTCACGGTTTTCGCGTCAACCTCATCAATGAAATTATGTTATTATTTCAATAAATATTAAATAATTGAAAAATCGAGAAATGCTAAATCATCACTCATGAAAAATAAAATCTCACTCATATGCTTCCCTATCACATAGATTTCCCCAATCTCACTCATATGCTTCCCTATCACATAGATTTCCCCAATCTCACTCATATGCTTCCCTATCACATAGATTTCCCCAATCTCACTCATATGCTTCCCTATCACATAGATTTCCCCAATCTCACTCATATGCTTCCCTATCACATAGATTTCCCCAATCTCACTCATATGCTTCCCTATCACATAGATTTCCCCAATCTCACTCATATGCTTCCCTATCACATAGATTTCCCCAATCTCACTCATATGCTTCCCTATCACATAGATTTCCCCAATCTCACTCATATGCTTCCCTATCACATAGATTTCCCCAATCTCACTCATATGCTTCCCTATCACATAGATTTCCCCAATCTCACTCATATGCTTCCCTATCACATAGATTTCCCCAATCTCACTCATATGCTTCCCTATCACATAGATTTCCCCAATCTCACTCATATGCTTCCCTATCACATAGATTTCCCCTAACTAGTATAGTTATAACTGTTTACATACCGGTTCTTGTGGTTTAAAAGTAACAGTCCTGAAACGAAAGTTTGGTACACGTACGACCGTGTCACCTGTACAATGACGTCGTCTGCTGGAAGTTGTGATAGTTCATATTGTATGGTATGTTAAATATATGGTTGGTTATATCAATATCTTTGTAGTACTTCTCTGGTGTTAGTTAGATCTGAGGTACTTTTGGAACAATACAATACATATTAATTATGTTCTGTATATTAATATACGGAACTGAGAAATCTAACGCTGAATCACACCGCACCGCCCCCTTCTTCAAGAAAACCTTGGCTCACCCAGATTCCATAGTTACCTTGACCCGGTCGCAGACCCCACGACCTTGTCTTGGGACAACCACAACCGTGTCTAGGAACAACCACGACCGTGTCTCGGAACAACCAAGACCGTGTCTCGGAACAACCACGACCGTATCTAGGAACAACCATCACCACCGTGTCTCGGAACTACCATGACCGTGTCTCGGAACAACCAAGACCGTGTCTCGGAACAACCACGACCGTGTCTCTGAACAACCACGACCGTGTCTCGGAACAACCATGCCCGTGTCTCGGAACAACCAAGACCGTGTCTCGGAACAACCACGACCGTGTAACCACGACCGTGTCTCGGAACAACCACGACCGTGTCTCGGAACAACCACGACCGTGTCTCGGAACAACCACGACCGTGTCTCGGAACAACCACGACCTTGTCTCTGAACAACCACGACCGTGTCTCTGAACAACCACGGCCGTGTCCCGGAACAACCACAACCGTGTCTCTGAACAACCACGACCGTGTCTCTGAACAACCACGGCCGTGTCTCGGAACAACATGACCGTGTCTCGGAACAACCACGACCGTGTCTCGGAACAACCACGACCGTGTCTCGGAACTACCATGAACGTGTCTCGGAACAACCACGACCGTGTCTCGGAACAACCACGACCGTGTCTCGGAACAACCACGACCGTGTCTCGGAACAACCACGACCGTGTCTCGGAACAACCACGACCGTGTCTCGGAACTACCACGGCCGTGTCTCGGACCAACCACGACCGTGTCTCGGAACAACCACGACCGTGTCTCGGAACTACCATGACCGTGTCTCGGAACTTCCATGATCGTGTCTCGGAACAACCACGACCGTGTCTCGGAACAACCACGACCGTGTCTCGGAACTACCACGACCGTGTCTCGGAACTACCATGACCGTGTCTCGAAACAACCACGACCGTGTCTCGGAACAACCACGACCGTGTCTCGGAACAACCACGACCGTGTCTCGGAACAACCACGACCTTGTCTCGGAACAACCATGACCGTGTCTCGGAACAACCACGACCGTGTCTCGGAACAACCACGACCGTGTCTCGGAACAACCACGACCGTGTCTCAGAACACCACGACCGTGTCTCGGAACAACCAAGACGGTGTCTCGGAACAACCACGACCGTGTCTCAGAACAACCACGACCGTGTCTTGAAAGTGATGAACACCATAACTTGACGATGTTAATTACCTCAGAGTTTGTTGCTAGTGTGCTGCTGAAGTAAATTCCTTATCTCATCGCGTAATGAACGGTTTTATTTAACGGACCGCCTGACTTTCATTACCAGTGGCCGGTAAATCTGCGACCAAATTCTGCTTCCTAATTTCCGTGTTCTAGTCCAAAAATTTGCAATTATTCGCCGCGCATGATTTCCGCCCGTTAATGTGGTAATTTAATGTAATTACCCACCGGTGTATATTCTGTATTATTTGATCTATACTGCGAAAAGTAACTGCTATATTCCCAACTTCCTTCGTCCGGCATAATTTGTTAAATCACATTGAGTTAATGGACGTGGGTGATACTGCGTATGCGAATAGCACGTACCGATACAGTATATGTATTATTATATGTAAAAAACGTATTTCCAGAAATATTGCTTCTCAAAAGAAACATTGTCTCTCAGTAGTGGCGTGGCGTGGCGTGGCGTGGCGTGGCGTGGCGTGGCGTGGCGTGGCGTGGCGTGGCGTGGCGTGGCGTGGCGTGGCGTGGCGTGGCGTGGCGTGGCGTGGCGTGGCGTGGCGTGGCGTGGCGTGGCGTGGCGTGGCGTGGCGTGGCGTGGCGTGGCGTGGCGTGGCGTGGCGTGGCGTGGCGTGGCGTGGCGTGGCGTGGCGTGGCGTGGCGTGCGTGGCGTGGCGTGGCGTGGCGTGGCGTGGCGTGGCGTGGCGTGGCGTGGCGTGGCGTGGCGTGGCGTGGCGTGGCGTGGCGTGGCGTGGCGTGGCGTGGCGTGGCGTGGCGTGGCGTGGCGTGGCGTGGCGTGGCGTGGCGTGGCGTGGCGTGGCGTGGCGTGGCGTGGCGTGGCGTGGCGTTATTTATTATCCGACATTAATTAATCCTGCTGCGACATACCAGCCAAACATTCCTCCTGCAGCTCCCTTAATTTCAACCGTCTAAATTACTTTACTAAACTTAATCTTACTTGATGGAAGACAGAGGCGTGGGGGGGGGGGTTTGTTTCATGGTAAATTTTCGGACTGAAGCCCCAGGACCCGTCATATATTATTATATTTTTAATTGTTTATCTTTCTTTTCAGGTAAATAAATATTCGGTGCTTGAATTTTCAACACTCGACGAAATATTACAATGCCTGGGAGGAAGGGTTTGTTGGCTCCGCAGAACACTTTCCTGGACACCATCGCTACCAGATTCGACGGAACACGTGAGTTTATTATGTAATCTCCGCCAGTTAAGGAAACGGAAATCCCATCTCGGCGAACTAATATCTTTTATCTGCGAATTAATTTTATCGTCTCGATGAATTAACAACGTTAATTATCAATTAAGGGAAAGGTGCAAGTTGCAGATGTTAATCTAACCAAAATAATAAAAAAAACTAAAGAAAAAATAACTATATTGTAACTCAGGATACAGTACTGTAATAATAAAAGGCCTAATACTTGCGTCACCTTTCTTCGGGGAGGGGTGAATTTTGAATGTGTCGAGAGTGTACCCCCCATCCCCTATGGTAGTAACGGTTATGTGGTACCATATTTATTATTTTTTTAAATTGAAGTTTTCGGCGCTCCCTGATAAATGAGTTTTGTATCAATTTCCCAGTATACCAGACATGCCTTCCCTGAGTGCTATATTTATCCAACCTAGGAGGAATATACTGTATGGCTATACTAGGAGTATCATATTACCTTTGGTGTATATTATTCAGTACTCTAGTAGTAGGAGCAACAGGAAGCCGTGAGCGGCAGCATTGATCACTATCAGTGAACTGTGCAATGGACTCTGTTTGAATCAATGAGTATGAATGTTTGCTCCATGCCAGTGAGGGTCCGTACGCATCGTTTAATAAGGAAGCGACCACTTCCTGCCACGGGTAGTAAAATATTTACGGATTCATTTCGATGCGACTTTATGCATGAGGATGGGGGGGCGGGGGGGGGGGGGGGGGCGGTGTAGGGACTCGGGATGGAGTTTGGGATGCATCCTGGCACCCAATCCCCCATCGCTGCACACTGCTCGTCTGTACATAGCCCAACCAACTAACCTCCTACCAACTCGATTGTTAAAAAGAAATGTATTCATTAAATGGAGGAACTGTAGTTAGTGATCTTCGCTCGTGCTCTACTCAAATTAATTAAATGACTTCGTGTTTATTATGAATTCCATATGTTGAAATTCAACATTTTATTTTGTAATCGCCTTTAGTAGCAGAAGATTGCGGGGCAGCTGACATTCCAGAATGTGCCACAAAAGATCCCGTGACGTGTCAGATATATGAATG
>JAUCBJ010001800.1:0-80861 GCA_032718475.1 Nemertoderma westbladi
TTTTCTGCTTATCAAACAGTAGATAAGTGTCCATGATAACCCCAATGTTTCTAGCACATGGGCTGCTGGATATAATATCATTACCGATGCGGTTTTTCAGTCCTTCCAAAGTTGACACGAACTTAGACTCGAACAACAGCATTTCTGTTTTATCGCATTTATTAGTGCTTTCAAGTGTAGCCTGGGTGCCCACTTTTTGACCAATTTGAAAATGACTGTTATCATGAGGTTTATTGTTTTAGAACAAAAATTTGACCTTCTGACAGTAAGATAATAGCTATTATTTTTGGATAGTTCTGTACTCGAATCTGGACCGAACTGGACCGAACTGAAACGAACTGGATCGAAAGAGTGGCGAACTGGACCGAACTGGACCGCCAAATGAAAGATAACCTAAAAACAACCATCCATGCAAACAGGTGAAAATTAATATTGAATTTCATTTGGTCTTTCATACATTATAAATTTAGTTGCTTATAAGATGTCGCTAAATTAAGATTATTTACTTCACATAAAACACTGCTGTACTGATTTTACCAGTAGGCCTACCGGTAGCAGGTATCTGGGTTTATAGATTGCAGTATTTTGCGTACCGGTAGTTGTGTTCAATGCAGCAATGAAAGCAGTAATGTTTGATTATATTTTCTACACTGGGAACACGGGGTCAGTCGGATCGTAATGCGGGCCGCTGCCGAGTTTCTTACTCCGAGCACGGAGTGCGGCGGGAAGAGTCAGACTTACAAAACTAGTCATTTTTGCCGCAATGCGCCTTATACTCTAAAAGACTGGAGCTCAGATGACGAAATCTGTCAGCTGATTTTCTGTAAACGTGGAACCTCTTTGTTCTGCTCAGCCAATCAGAGCGATTTTCATTTTATGTTGGACAAGGGCCTACGGAAACCCGCGCAATGCATTACGGTCTTTGTTTACCTTTTCTGAGCCTCAGAACACCGGCTTAGAATTCTTCTGTGCTTCTGTAGAAGTTTCAGACTTTGGCCAAAACATTAGATGGCTTTGATTACAAGAACGTAAATCTATTATCTCGACTACTGAACAATCCACACATCAACCCAAACTGCTGAACTGACCTGCATACATACTCACATTCTGACTCAATGCATTATGGTCTTATGTAACACATACTGATTGTTCACCGCATTATTTTACTTCTGTTATTAATTGTTGTTATTTGTTGATGTATATTGCTGATATATTTGGAGAATACCGATGAATAATCATAAAACCCCCAATCTTCTTGATTACTGAAGGTTAGAGTAACAGGTTACCGGTAGCAACTGCGACTTACATTATAGTGGTTTTTGTGTGAATTAAATGCTATTTCATAATCCCTACAAGTGTCAGTTGCGATCTTCCTTATATATGATCAAATTCAGTGACGGTCGGCAGATCAGTGTGCAATAGTGTGAAGTAGTGTGAAGTCGTGTGAAGTAGTGTGACAGATAATAAAGCATCTTCTAAAGAATGCGCTATTTACGAAACTCATTAGCCATCTAGTTGTGATTAGTATAAGTCATAACTCTGTTTTTATACTTAAAGTGCCACGTCCTAAAGGAACTGTTAATATTTCCCCGAAAGTAAATATATTTGTCAGAGATTATATAGTAACGATCAATCGAATAATACAGTAGGTCTGCACCGCAATAACTTCAAAGCACCCGAATCCAGTCTCCCTTAACTGTGGGTGAATGATCGCGCACAGACTGGCTTCGGCGGATGTAACTTCAGTACATTAAATAATTGGTCTAGGCTAAAGTCGATATATAAACAAGAAGACAACTAAAATTGGCAGGTTAAACTGCTAAAGGTCTAAAAGCGCGAACACTGTCATCGGCAAATTATTAGCATGTCTCATGGTAAATTATTTATTAAGGGAAATTAGCAGGTTACGGTGGCACGTTATTCTAACAAAAAGGAATAAATAAAACACAATAGAACAGGTTACAGTTTTATTTTCAGGAGTAAACAGCTGTTATTTGCGTCGATTTTCACCTGGAGAGGGAAGAATTTTGATTGCATCTAAAGACCCCCCCCCCCCTTCTATCTGCAATTAAGTGAAAATATTTCGGAAACATTTCCTTTTATCATCATGGTCGCTCATACAGTAGGGTAGACTGCCAAAAAATATAATTCCTTTACAGTATAAATAATTATAACAGTATAAACAACAAAATTAATTATAATTCTAAGCTATTTAGTCTTTACCATTTTTATACATTGACAAGACTTTTTGGCCTTTAAAATAATAGATGTTGGTTGAATAATTATTATTAAGATCAAAATATATTGCTAGGAGTTCGGAGAAAGCAGTAGTTAGTATTGGCAGGTCGATCTCACAAACCAGTAAAATGTTTAATAGACTCAGAATCGAAGCCATCGTTTAGGTTTAATAGATTCCGCCGTCATCGTCCCGGGTTTAATAGACTCCGTCCAGCCGTCGCATCGTCCCGGGTTTAATAGACTCCACTGTCATCTTCCCAGGTTTAATAAACTCCGTCGCCATCGTTCCGGGTTTAATAGGCTCCGCCAGCCCGCCGTCACCGTGCCGGGTTTAATAGACTCCGCCGCCATCGTCCCGGGTCGCGATCGAAACATGGTTTCCATTTAATAGACTCCGTCGCCCTCTTTCTGATCCGGCAGTCCGGATCGGCTGATCGGCATCGTTCCGCTGTTCAGTGTTTTTAACAAACGCCGGAAATCTGGCACTACTATTTCTGTATTTATTTATTTAAATTTATTATATGCAATATTTATTTATTTACCGGTAGCCTAGATTTCAATTTAATGAATTACAATTCATTAAATTATGAATACCGGTACTTCTTTACCGTGTGTACTCTGGCTTCCGGTACTGACATTCATTGCTGCATTGAATACAACTACCGGTACGCAAAATACTGCAATCTATAAACACTATAAACCCGGATACCTGCTACTGGTAGGCCTACTGGTAAAAGGAGTACAGCAGTGTTTTATGTGAAGCAAGTAATCTTAATTTAGCGACATCTTATAAGCAACTAAATTTATAATGTATAAAAAGACCAAATTAAATTCAATATTAATTTTCACCTGTTTGCATGGATGGTTGTTTTTAGGTTATCTTTCATTTGGCGGTCCAGTTCGGTCCAGTTCGCCACTCTTTCGATCCAGTTCGGTTCAGTTCGGTCCAGATTCGTGTACAGTATTATCCATTATTTTTCATATTTTGACTAGCTAGTAAAAAAAATTTTGGAATTTTTTTTAACATATTTAAACTTCTACTTCTTGTAGTACAGTAATATCCATAGAATATTTACTGAGTCATGTGGTACCGCTACCTAGCCAGTAATTTTTACTAGCTAGTGTTTTTTTTTTTAATATTTCTTTGTTAATTTAATTTATACGTTCTCTATGGATAATAGCATGAATTTGAAATAAGAAAGTGAGTTAGGGTACTACTACAGTATGTGGGCATTACTATATGTTATGGGTATCCTCTTTTTGACCAATTTTTTTTACATGAAAATGGCTTTTATCATGAGGTTTTTTGTTCGAGAACAAATATTTAACCTATCTCCCAGTAAGATGGTAGCTACAGTCGGGGTCTCAAAGTGCATAATTCTGTTCTTTGAGATTTTCTCAAAGTTTTTCTAAAAGTGTCTAAAAGTCATTACATTACTCCCAACGGCCGCTTTGAATTCTTGTAGACACTTTTAGTTGGGAATCTGAAAGTGATTTCCTGCTTTTAGGCACTTTGAATTCTTTGAGAAATGTTACTTTGAGGTAGTTTGCGGCACTTTTAATTCTTTGAGAAAATAAACTCCGAGGTATTCCTGATTGACAGCTCGTGGTAAGTTAACTGAGAGCCAGAGGCATTCTCGGGGAACAATATTATGCGGGCAACAAAGTGATACTTGTGGGATGGCCAGTTGTTGCATAGAAGCTATATTCCCATTAATTTATCAAATTGAGGTTCCTGAGGTCATTACGGGATGGGTTTTCGGTCGCAAGTACAAATTGAATTTACGGCACCCTAAAGTCTTTCTATAAAACATTCATTCAAATAATACATGAAACATAATTAGTGAAACAAGATTAATGCTTGACAAGATTGATTATTTTAATAACATAATACAATATCAGATTAACAATTAATATAAGAGAAACTGCACTGTAGTTTCTCTGTGTATACGCAGTTTCATTATATATAATGACCTAAAGAAGCCCTGTTGGGAGAAAGCTTGTAATAGCTTTTGTATTCATTTCATTAGTCACCTCAGGTCAAACCGTACTACCTTAACTGATTAATTAATATGATAACTATGTTGACGAGAGCGCGAGAATTCCTTCTTAAAAACTAAGAAAGGCTTTCGACTTTCAGGTACGATAGTACGGCTACAATCTTGTGTTGTTTTAGCTTAATAGAGATATTAAAATATCCCCTGCCGCTGGCGTTTATATTTGAGCATATTTTAAATGTTTGCCTCATATTCAATTGATGTGTACAGCCTTCTGGCAAAGCGGCACCCAGTTTAAACTATCAATCACAGCTAGTGAGTAGCGACCCACGGACGGCGACCTTCAAACAAACAGGTGCAGAGTCGGAAAGAACTGTCACATGCTTTGCTTGGCTTGTGGTACCATTTGATTACATAATAGATTTTGGCAGACTGGGCGGTCGCTCTGACCATATGCATTGCGCACCAACAATGCCTAAAACATCTATGGGAACAGCCAATTAGTGCGCTTGAATCATTTATCTTTATTCCTGCCTCTATCGTTATTCTTTACTTTGTATAACAAAATTTACAGTGCGGCAAAGTATGGCTGGTTAACCATTGAAATGCATTGGTAAAGGTATTCGGCTTTCACGTGGGCTAAACAAATTTAAACAGTACAGTTTTAGCACTATACATTAATATAGATAGGGCAACAGACAAACTGTCTATGACACAAATACCAACACATTCCCAGTAACAAATATTTATTACTGCAGTAACAAATATTTATTACTGCAGTAACAAATATTTATTACTGCAATAATAATCAATATTAATTAATTAATGAATAATTGAATATAAATTTCTACTGCAGTAACAAATTATTTGTTACTGCAGAAAAAGACAATTTTTTATTACTGCAGTAAGTTTAAGTCTTACTTTCAGTAACAAATATTTATTACTGCAGTATTTTTTGGAGGCATCTTTATTGTTTCATAGAGGTTTTTATTTCTTATATTTTACCCTTTAGTAGTCAAAGTCAATATATCCCATACCATTGCCAGCTTCAGGCACGACTGTATGAAATGACTGACAGTACTACTTTGAAATCTTTGAGGACACATTGTCATTTTCTTGGACTACTTTTAGAAATTTGAGACACTTTTAGTTCTTTGAGAAAATCTCAAAGAACAGATGCACTTTGAGACCCCGGCTGTAGTAATTTTGATTTTGTATTAGCTAGTTTTTTTTATTAACTAGTGAAAAATAATTTAATTGAAAAAATGAAAAAAAATTTGACCAACTTTTTTCTTGTAAAATTGGCTTTTATTATGAGGTTTTTTGTTCTAAAACAAATATTTGACCTTCTGACAGTGTGATGGTAGCTAGTACTTTTGATGTTGTGATAGCTAGAACTACTGTATTTATTAGCTAGTAAAAAAATTTCAGATATAGTTTAATTCTCAATTATATTATATTTTTGCCTGGAATAATTTATGAGTCATGGTAGCTAGTAACTTTTATTTGATAGTCAAAGTAGCTTGTAATTATTCACTAGCTAGTTTTTTATACAAAATATAGGCAGATGCAAAATACAGTTTTTACGATTCAGAAATGTAAATTATATACATTTTTATTATACTCATTCAGAACACTACCGTTGCTTATCGTGTTTAATAATATTATTTTCTTGATCTTTTCCAGAGCATCCAAACAAATTTATTGATTAATTTATCTTTTTATTAGTCATTTTGAGAATATATTGATGATATGGAAATTGTCTAAATAAAAGGGGCACTACAAATTTTCTTTTGTAATTTTAAGATCACTACCTTTAAAAACACTAGCTACCATAATAAAAAAAATAAAAGGTAACCTCTCTCAGAAGGTGAAATTTACGTTCTAGAATACAAAACATCATGATAATATCCATTAACATAGTCAAAAATTGATCAAAAATTAGGTACTAAAAATTTGGTTTTGTAATTTTAAAAACAGTAGCTACCTAAAAAAAAACACTGGCTACCATAAAAAAGCACTAGCTAATGTCTCACAGAAGAAGATATTTATGTTCTAAAACAAAAAGCCTCATGATAATAGCCATTAACATTGTCAAATAAATGGTCAAAAGTGGGTAGGGCCTACCCGTAACATAGAAATGCCAAGTATGTGTACCATAACCATAATTCTTTTACTATAGCTAGTTTTTGCTTCGTTTTTTTTAGTACTATTCTATTCATGTTAGCTATATAACTTCAACGATAGCTATATAACGATCAACTTGCTTACTGGGCGGAAAAGCCAACCAACCACCAAGGTTAAGGCTGAATCACCAGCCGATTGTCTCAATAATGGTTGGAAGGCCCACTTTGAAAAGCTCCTCAATAGTGACAGGGTATAAGATATATGGTCAGCCCTGTACCGGTACGGCACGGATGGCAGACAGGATGACTACTCCTGTGGTAGGCTAATCCTGTAATCTGACAGTTGGTTAGGTAGGCCTGTCATGTGACAGTTACCGGCATACTGGGGAATCTTGGACATCTGGACATGACATTTACGATTTACTGCGTTTTGAAATCTGGTATATGACTTACCATACTGCCATAGGGAATGGCTAAAGTTGTGCCTAAACCTGTAAACTACGGTAATTCTGTAATTAGATAAAGATATTACAATCCCCATTTGTTTCAACAACCTTCTCACCTTCATTTGGTCTTTTTTGTATGGATAATAAGAGAAACCTTAGTGAGGTATCTAAGGCATCAACTTCGTCTTCCTCCGTTCACTCACCAGCCCCAAAACGGTTTGGTGCTGGCCCAATGTCTTCATCCAGCCCTGCGCACTTGGCTCCTACTGAGATGGTCAATCCACCTGACTTGGAGGGCGTGTTTCACAGTACACAGGGGCCGGAGGACGGTGTTCCTGCCTTAATCTGGGTAATACCAGTACCTCTGATATATCTAGTATCATCGAAGCTAGCCTGGATAAATTCGGTCGGGAATTATCTAACTTTCTGCAAAGGAAATTTGAAGAGATGGCAAAGGATTTTTTGTCTTCCTTCGACCCCGCAAACTTTACTGAAGAGGTACGGAGTGCTTGTGCTAAAAACTCAACTTCCATTTCTAACGTAGCTCTTCGTGTTGATAACGATGCTCAATACGTGCGCCGAGAATCGCTTGTTCTATCCGGTCCCCTTGTTCTCTCTGGGATTAGCGGTAATAAGGCTACTCCTAGTACTGGTAGGCATACAGGATCACTGGATGTCTGGCCCAAGTTTGTAACGTAGCTGGCTAACGATAGGTGTGGATTACATTCATACGACCCAGCTACTATTTCCTGGTCCCACCCGTCACGTAACAATAAACAGGTTATTGTGAAATTTACCTCTTATTACGCACGCGAATCTCCATTTAAATCACGGTTTAAGTTGAAAACCAGCGTACATTCCGACCAGGGTTATATCAACGAGTTGCTAACACCATATCGTGGCGCCCTACTTTACGAAGCATGTCGGCTGGTCAAAGCTAAAGTACTACGCGATGCTTGGTTGACGGATGGCAATTTATTTGCTAAGAATAATAAAGGGGAAGTCGTTAGGGTTAAATACCCCCAAGATATTACCAATCTCGTCGATATCTCTGATTCATCTCAGACACCATCTGATGTTGTGAGTGTGATGTCGGCTCTTAACAGCAACAAGTTCGCGTCCCTACTTGAAGGCCCTGTTTGAAATTGGTACCGGTAATGGGATAACGAAATAGGCATAATTGTTGATATTTTCCTTTGGTTTACTTACTGTTTATTGGCTGATTGGCCCTGGGAAATTAACAATCGAAAGCATTTTTTTTCTGAACGCAGTACCGTACAGACTTCCATGGTTCACCTTCAGTATGATTTCCTCTGAATTTAATTTTCTACATGGCAAGCCTTATCGGCCACTGTACTTTGCCATTATCATCGTAGGTTAATCTGACATATTATAGTACTTGTTCGATATATATATATTGCAATTTTTATGTATTGTGTTGGTTGTTGCGTATGTGTATGTGTATGTGTACGTTTGTGTTTGTGTTTGTACATGTCATGTATGTATGGTATAGGTGGAAGTGTATATGTGTCACTTTTTAACACTATGGGGTCTGTATGTGAGTGTAAGACTCTGATTGCTGCCTGCTGTGCCTTACTTGTTGTTCTATCCTCCTTGATTGGAACTGGGACCTCCCTTGCGTCGCCTCGGTCGCTGGGACTGATGAACCATAAAGTTGCTCTCCATTATAGTGTTTTAATTTCAATAATATTTTATGTTTATATAAATCCTTTTGATATTTCGGGTATTTATTAACTATGGGTATTTCTACTGACCAATGGAGAGCATCTATTGGCTCATATGGTTCCACTAAGGTGTTAAGTGTAAAATTTGTAGCTCTTTCGTTTCCTTTACCGAGTTCATGGATCATCTTGCTATTAATTACTGCATATTTTTCACTTGTACTTTCTGGTGACGTACAGTTGAATCCAGGGCCGGCACTAACCACGATTCACCCACTACGCATTTTACAAACCAATATTAGTTAGGTCTTTGCCTGCTAACTGGGATTATATGCCAGACCACCTTAGCACTTCATTTGATATAATTGCTGTGGTTGAAACATGGCTCACTGATTGCAATAACTCAAGTGATTTGTCATTGGCCGGCATTCAAGAACCTCTTATGAGGGACCGTTGTGATGGCTGGGGAGGTTTAGCATTATATGTGTCCAACTCAATTATGTCAAAACGTATTCACGTTCTTGAAAATGTGGCCCCAAATTATGAATCTTTGTGGTGCTCATGCTTAACCAAAGGGGGTAAGCTTCTATTTGGTTTATTTTATAGACCAGAGTACACAAGCCCAGATTTCTGGGAAGCAATCAATGATATGGTTTCGGAAGCAAGGGGGCTTGGCTACTCTGAATTAATTTTATTGGGTGACTTTAGTAATGACTTACTGAACCCGAATGCCTGCAGGGACTTAGTGCACTTAATTCAGAGACAGGGTTTATCACAGTGGGTAAATGAGCCCACCCGTATAACGCCATCCTCCAGTACCTTGTTATTGCCCATTCTTACTACTGACTCCTCCAAGGTTTCGCATGTCAATGTTACTCCCCCTTGGGGGGACTAGCGACCACTCCGTTGTAAAATTCGAATATAATTTTAAAATATACAAAGAAACAGCATATAGACGCCACATTTGGTTATATAATGAGGCCAATTATCAACTTTTTTTGGACTGCCTGCGCGATATTAACTGGGACGATATAATTAATAACGAAACTGATGATGTTGATGCAATTATTTCTAAATGGTCTGATAAATTTTTAGAATGCGCAGCAGCTGCTATACCAAATAAGTATGTAACAATTAGACCATGTGATAAACCTTGGTATAACTCCAGTTTACGTGCACTGGCTAACAAAAAAAACAGGAAACATAAGCAAGCATGTCAACAGAATACCGAAATTGCCTGGGCAAGATTTAGATTAATACGCGGTGATTACACTAATAAGTGTAAAATTGCAAAACAGGATTTTTACCAAGGGTTATCCGACAAATTGTGCTTTGACAATAATATCACTGAAAAGAAATGGTGGGGTATCTGCAAATCTGTAATTGGCCTCCAGGTTAAACCTGAGATTCCGCCAGTATACTACAGGGATCGCATTGCGACTAATAGTCGTGAAAAAGCTGATCTCTTTAATGTCTATTTCAGAGACCAATATAAACTGGATTGTTCGAACTTTATTATCCCAGAGGGGCCAATTTATTCGTTCTGGTCTGGAGTATGCAGGGCCAGTGTGGGACAATTGTTCTAATGAACTAATGTATAAACTGGAGCTGATAAATAAGGAAGCCAGCCATTAGGATAATATGTCGATTAACCATTTCTTGTTCAACTGTCAGTTTATATACTGAATCTGGAATATCGACCCTACAAAATAGAAGGACAATTCAAAAATTAATTATTCTATATAAAATGACAAAAAATGCAGCTCCCCCCACATCTGCGCGAATTACTTCCGGAAACCTTGGCCCAGTCTTCCCCATATTGTACAAGAAATCGAGATAATTATAGGGTACCTTTTCCTCGGAATAATTACTTTAAAAATTCATTTTCACTATCTTCCATACGAATATGGAACGATTTACCGGATAATATACGTAATGCAACATTTGCTAATAGTTTTAAAAATTTAGCAAGTAATCACCTTTACCCATCCGCAGCAGTGCCATCATACAGTACTACTTGCTCGGTAGCCCAAAAATTAACGGCCTGCTTGCTCGTATGCGATGCATCTGTTCGTCTTTAAATGACGACTTATTTCGTGCAAAGGTTACTAGTTATAGAACTTGTGGGTGCGGCCATCCCTGCAAAGATGTGTACCACTATTTTATGGAATGCACGCGGTACACTGGCCCTCGATTGGTACTTAATCAGTCCATATTACAACTTGACCTCCGTTTTTCGGTTCATGTTATCTTACATGGACCTACTGGCACCCCCAGCATCGTTGCATCTAAAGCACCAGTCCTTATTTCGGCTGTCGCAACTTTTATCGAGGCAACAAACAGGTTTAATTAGCTGGGTTACTAATATTCTTTATTTTTTCATTTTCTTTTTTCATTTTCCCAGTCAGAATGTTTTATCTTACTTTTCGTATTTTACTAAGAAGTGGGTGATGGTGTGGTATATCTTGTCAAAATTATTCAAAAATTGCATTAATATTAAACAAATGTTATTGTGCACCACTCAATCGTGATTCGAGGTTATTTTCCCAGGTGAAGACTATTACACTCAACTTATTATTTTCGCCATACCTTGCTTAAAAGCACCTTTGTGACACCAGCGACTTAATGCGGCGAGCGGGTCGGGTTTCTCCCCATTCAGGGTGGGATGGATGTGGGTGGGGTGCAGCGGGATTGGCAGAGGGTTTCTGGGGGGGACAGTGTGTATTGTATGGATGTATCGAGTGTGTATTGTATGGGGCTATGTGCATGGTAAGTGTATTGTAACTGTAAAGTATTAAGTATTACTTACGTTATGTATATCATTTATATATTGTATATTTGTATTCCGTGCCTTACCTGTTTGTAATTATTCTGGCCGAGACTATTCCACATAAGTGTGCAACTTGTTATCGAATCGGCCCAACTTGAATTGGAAAAATATACATTATTATGACAGGGTATTGCCTGATAACTTTATAGAAGTAAAAGTGTCTGAGTCTGTACTCCCAGATATTCCCATTGGCGATATCTCCTTTGCAGAAGTGAAGGCTGCTGCAAAGAGCATTAAGACCAATCGTGCCAGTGGAGTAGATGGTGTTCCCCCAGAGGTCTTTAAAATACCTGAGTGCTTAAAGCTCATCTATCCCATCATAGTAGACATGTACCGTACAACAAGAGTCCCACAAGAAATGAAAACAAATAAGTTGGTGCCAGTTCCCAAGAAGGGCAACCTAACACTCTATGGTTCTTTTCGGGGAATCTCATTGATCTCGATTGCTGCAAAGCTATATAATAGAATTCTATTAAATCGCATATCAGGGATCCCATTGAGAGACTGCTCCGTGGAAATCAGAATGGGTTCCGTAAAGGTCGTGGGACCATGGAGCCCATTTTGGCACTTAGAAGGATAATTGAAGAGTTATCAAAAAAGAAAGCCAGGCATCTGGCTGTTATCTTTGTTGACTTCTTCAAGGCCTTTGATTCAGTCTCCCGCTCACGTATGTTCAGCATACTTTCATTATATGGGATTCCTGATGAAATTATTGCAGCAATCAGATCAGTATACGGTGGTTCGACAACATTTGTGTCTACTGTTGATAGTGACACAGAACCATTTGAAGTGTTATGGGGCGTCCTCCAGGGAGACACACTTGCACCATTCTTGTTCATAATTGTGGTTGACTATGTTCTACGCATGTCCTTAGATCATCATAATGATGATGGGGTGATGATAACTCCACCTACTGGCTCCAGAAGTCGAGTAAATCCTGACAAGTACCTAACTGATCTAGACTTTGCTGATGACTTAGGAGTACTCTCAGAATCACTAGAGGGAGCCCAACGGCTCCCCAGCTCATTAGAACATGCTGCTTCTACTGTTGGTCTTTTTATTAACTCCAGAAAGACCAAAATTTTGACAGTTAACTTTGAAAGTTCTCAGCAAGTCTCTGATCGGATGAGCATAAGCTCAAAGGATGGTATGCTTGAGCGTGTGGACGACTTCTGTTACCTGGGATCATGAATCCGGAAGTCAGGTGAGAACCTTCGAATACGTAAGGGAAAGGCATGGGCAGCCTTGAATAGGCTTTCCAGGATTTGTAAGTCACCGAGAATTAATCGGAAACTTAAGGTCCGATTATTTAGAGCAGCAGTAGTTCCAGTACTCCTCTATGGGAGTCCATGCTGGTCTCTATCTGCTGAGGACACCAAATCTCTGGATGTCACATTCACAAGAATGCTACGCCGGGTTCATTGTGTCAAGTACAATGCACACATCTCCAACCAGACACTATATAACATTGGAGGTGTCTCATTGGTTCCCCCAAGCTTGACACTAGAACAAAATCGCCTCGCTTTGCAGGGCATTTCTTTCGCCGTGAGGACCAGCCAGTGCATAATCTTGTACTTTGGCAGCCTCATGGAGTGAATAAGCATGGTGGACAGCCCATGACTTTCTTGAGACGCATCTTAAATCTGGCCTTGAAGATGCGGATGATCTAGCAAATGTCATGGGTGATAGGGAGTTGTGGCGGTGCAATTTTGTCGACAAGTCGGCACAGCATTCTTAAAAATGCAGCTGCAATGCAGCATGCCGATACTAGTAGTGTTAGCTATTGTTAGGTAAAAAAAATATGTTCTAGAACAAATATTTTTTTGTTCTAGAACATTTAAAAATAAAAACACAAATTTATTAAAAATAATAATAAATAGTTTATTTATCTATAAACATTAACTATGCAAATTATCAGGCTAGCTAGTGATTTTCCAAGATTAGCTATCATTTAAAAAAAAACAGAAATTAATTGTTATGTGTAATTAATCAATTGTTTAATTATCTATAAACATTAATAGCTACTAATTTTCAGGCTACCTAGTAATTTAGCAGGTTAGCTATTATTTAAAAAAAAAACAATTTATTACACATAACAAATAATTTCTGAAAAATTTTTTTTAATGATAGCTAAACTTTCAAAATCACTAGCTAGCCTGAAGATAATTATTAGCTACTGTATTAAAGTTTATAGATAATTAAACAATTTTTTACACATAACAAATAATTTCTAATAAATATATTTTTTTTAATGTTCTAGAACAAGAAATACTTGTTCTAGAACATTTTTTAAAACAAAACTATAGCTAATATGACATAGAACATTAAAAAAAAGTAGCAAAAACTAGCTACTACAAATAAATCCCGGTCATGGGTAAACATACTGTAGTAGTGCCCTTGGGTACACATACTGTAGTAGTGCCTATGGGTACACATACTGTAGTAGTGCCCATGGGTTCACATACTGTAGTAGTGCCCATGGGTACACATACTGTAGTAGTGCCCATGGGTTCACATACTGTAGTAGTGCCCATGGGTTCACATACTGTAGTAGTGCCCATGGGTTCACATACTGTAGTAGTGCCCATGGGTACACATACTGTAGTAGTGCCCTTGGGTACACATACTGTAGTAGTGCCCATGGGTTCACATACTGTAGTAGTGCCCATGGGTTCACATACTGTAGTAGTGCCCATGGGTTCACATACTGTAGTAGTGCCCATGGGTTCACATACTGTAGTAGTGCCCATGGGTACACATACTGTAGTAGTGCCCATGGGTGCACATACTGTTGTAGTGCCCATTCTGACATTGTCTTTCTAGTTCTACCTCTCTTTCTTTCATCTTCTTTTAAAATACTAGCTACTAGTGTATGTAAATCACTAGCTATACCATTAAAAATAATAGCTAGCAATAACATATATGAAACACTGCCTAATAATAGCTACAAATATTGGAAATGGGGAAGAATGCGGAAATCTTCCCTGTTACGTTCTATACTAGAAAGTAGTGATATGTTTATCACCTATAGAAGAGACCTACGCTCAAAACATGGTTCCTTTACGTATTGTTAAATCATTGTTCACAATAAATTATTTACACCAATAGGTAATTATCATACTATCACACTATCTATATAATCCACAGCAGTAGCATAACAGTTTCGTAACCTATGATGATAACTTTATAAGTAATTACTTTGATTATCGAAAGCTCATTGATAATGTCCTCTATTAGAGATCAATCTTCGCAGAAGCACCATTTTCCAAATACATCAGAAAGCGAGAGCGACGATGAACAATTAGAGCGAAAACGATATCACCCCGGTGATGAAAGCGAAGGTTCTGATTGGCAAAGGCTCCTCCCGCAAGAAATACTTATACATTTGTTCAGGTTCCTAACAGAACGCGATCGTTTGTCCGCAGGCGAAACCTGTCGTCGATGGAATGAGATCCAAAAAGATGCAAGTCTTTGGAGAAGGAGAACAATTACCTTAAATGGTGAACAACAGAACGATTGTAATGAGATAGAAGTATTACAGCTATACCCACGCCATATGAAAAATGTAACAATATATGGCAGTGTCATATTTAAATCGTTTGACGTACCAAGTATTCTAATGCAACAGTTGATAACTGATGTTATTCAAGCAATGACCCTTCTCATGGAATCACAACTAACAGAATTCAATTTACGCGGAAGATACTTTGACATTAACCCTGACAGTATCATGTTCTATCACCATCTGAATGAATTTATTGATTCACAGAAAGTTCTAGAAAAACTAACTTTAAATTATATCCATATAAAACCTCTAACTGAAGCCACTCGACTCATAATGAGTCTCGTCAGAAACAACCACAGGTCTCTTAGAAACCTCGATATATTTGAATTAATTGACCCTTCTGCCGCTTCCACGGAAAGTCCTTTCTCATCTGCTATGGGACAGCTCAGCACTCTAGAGAAGTTGACAAATTTGAGTATAACCTACAATTATCTAAATCGGGAATTATTACAGAGAATTCTCACACACTGTCCTTCTCTCATTCTCATAAAATTGAGGCTGCGCATTTATGCACGAAAATCAGCTGATATTGAACCTCTCGCCTATGATAGCAACAGCAGCCCATGGAGAATTGCCAACCCCAAGCTCTCAGTTCACATAGATTTCGATTTCATCGGCACAGTTGACTTCCAATCGGTTATTCGATTGATAAAAGGGCGTCCTCCTCTGTCAATGTTGAGTTTGGAGGCTTACATGGAAACAGTCGAGGATGTATCGAGTCTATTGCGATATCTGCGCGATAGATTCATGAACTGTATAGAAGATTTGAAATTATTGTGCTGGGCTAAACAGAAGGGCGAAGCAATTAGAGCAGACTTTGTTTCTATGGTCAGAGATTGTAAGAAGTTAAGAAGCATAGTAGTTAGAGGATTTGCATTCCCTTTACAAACACAAGTTATATCGGATATTTGCGATCTTAAGTTTAATAAACTAAGTATTCCTGAACTAAAGAAATGCTACATCAGTTTCAAGGTTATGGATAATGGAGCTGCATTAGGTTTGCTGAATGCTCAGTGGAAGGACAAGATCGATGTGATTGATTTCCAGACCTTTTGTAGGGTGATAATTATTATGTAATGACGGATCTAGTTGAAGAAGGTTAAGAACCTGGGAGGAGTTGAAAGTAGCTTATTTTGCGTAACTATAAAATTCAACATTATAAAATAACATAAAAACATAATTGCGATCGTTCAGAGTTTAATACTACTAATATATATTTAAAGCAATAATATGTACCAACATTTTCCTTTTTAAGTCTGCATGTCTCATTATTAAGATAACTTTATCATATAACAATATCAGTTAGGTTTTTGCTTGAGAGTTCTTGTAATTTCTATTCATTTGAAATACATTACAATTGAACAACTCAGTTTTAATCTTTCCTGATTGATTTTGAATGATCAACTCTCCTGAGTGTTATTTATACTAAAATGGCACATAAATGAAAAAATCTGATCAAGAAATCGATTTCCTCATTAAAATTTGACATATGACTCTGTGACAGTACTTGTTTTGCATTTGAATGTTCAGAAATGGCCGAGAGGGTAGATTTTGGAAAAGATGATGCTTCCGATTGGAGCTGAGAAAAATGACTTTAAAGACGGGCGAAGATAATTTAATATGGAATGAAGTTGGAAAACAGGAAAGTAATCATACAGAAAAGGAATACGAGTTAATGATTGATGATGTAATTTATGTGGCAAGTTAATGTTAATCCTCCAGGTTCATAAGAAGATCCCTCTCCATCTCTGGCCCTCTCCTTCTCCTCTTCAATGACCTTGTGCTGTTGGAGTCGTCGGCATTTACCTTTCCCTCTAACCTTTTATCTATTTACGGAATCATTACAAGTCCTTTCTTCGTGATATATCATCTACCACATAATTGACATTGACTGTATGGCCACATCCACCTAGAACTAAACTGTGTGAAATTTATCCAAGGTTATAGTAGATGAGTGCACTCAACAAGGCGAAACAGACAGTCATTACCCCGCAAAAGCGAAGTTTGCTAGCTATAAATGGATTCGTTAGGGTTTGATGATTATCCTGGCAAGCATCTCAATAATACACTTGTGTTGGATAGTTTGATAAATAATGTAGAAAGAATTTCCAGACATTTTTCAACTTCGCTTGAATTTACACCATGAAGTATTGGTTGGAATTGGTTGGAATTGCATTGGTTTGGAATAATGACAGAATGATACTGTGATGACCAGATAGATTTCTCCATTATCTTTACAACATTACCTTTATAGACTGGTTCTTGGCTTCTTTGTGCAGGATATCTTGGATACTTTTACCATACTACAGTTGTAATTTATCTACTGTGGTTATAGTCAGCTGATGCGATGCTCCGCCATGTGGCTTACCATTTACTTTCAGTCCTTTGGCCAGTAAATCCCGGAGACTCTTTCAACATCATTTTTGAGTATGACCAATGTCATCTAGTTTCTCTACTCTATGACAGTCTGGTTTCTCATTTTCTAATGACTTCTCCATCTCAAATTCTAGCTTCTCATATCTGCAGTTATTTCCTGATAATCATACATCTGTCACATACACCATACGTAGGTATCCAAAACTATGCTATATGCGGCAGAGTCACCATCACAGATCATAGATGTATAACTTAGCATATAATCCTCTTACCTAACTCCACATTTTCTTTGATACTGCTTCAAGTATAATCTAGTAGACACTCTTATTGGTAATTCTCCATCCATTACGATAAGTATATTTTACATATGAACAATAATTACATTTAGAACAAATCTTGGAGCAAAATCTAAAACCTTTCCTGTATTTAACAGTAATCACGAACCCAGCTCCATAGTTGGCAGTATGCCATAATTTTGACCATGTAGCATCAAAAGTAACTTCAGTGTCTGTAATAATTTTATTAGCATATCAATGATCCCCTGGGCATTATCGTCGTAATGGCAATTTCTTTGCAGCAACGGGGTGTATGGTACTAAGATGCTGCTGCTATACAGGTTTTGAAAATGAACAAGGACACCCCACGACTTCTTCATATGTTTTCAAGCCTTCTAACCCCACAGCAATCTCTAAACAGGCATTTGTATTGCGTTTGTTTATATATATCTGCAGTGGCTGATTGTTGCCAATTAATTTCATAATTGTCACCTGGGTAAAAATTATTAATCACCCGGGTGACAATTATTTATCACCCAGTTTGACAATTATTTATCGCATGGTTGACAATCATTTGTCAGGCAGGTGACAAATACTGGAGTTTTTCAACAAGCGATCTTTATCCCTACAGTATGTTGTCATTATTACTTTCTTGCAGTGTCTGGTCTGCCTGTCTGGATATTAAAGTGGTAATTCCTATTCATCATCATGAGTGTAATTGATAACGTGAATGAACGGTATTTCTGGTGGGGATATAAGTACAGTGAAATAGCACATCTTGTAAATTGTCAACAAGACTCATACAGGCTCTCAACTACAAGCCCTTGGGCGCATCAAAGATCGGATTAAGTACATCTTTCGCCTTCCATACATTGAAATCACAAGTCAAAGTCGCTCTGAAGATGCCCTCTAGGACAAATACATCATCATTGGGCGCATTTGTGTAAACCTCAACCATATGTACAGAGGTATATTTATTTATTCTTTAAACCGGGCGGTTTAAAGAACCGGGCGGGCTATCGCCACGGCCCTCGTATTATTGCAAACGAAGATAATGCCGTAGCGTTTCTCTGTATGCCGCATCACCATGATTTTAATCGGCCCAAACATGTCCACACCGCAGTGTGTGAACGGTGGGTCATGATGCATCACCCTGTTGGTCGGCAATGGCGCCATCTCCTGCACGGCCCTCTCCTTCTTCGTCCGTCGGCATGTCCGGCATTGCCCCACTACCGCCTTCACCATCTTCCTAAGCTGGATTACCCAGAATGTCTTCCGAATCTCGGTTAGGGTCTGGTTGGTACTCCCGTGTAATATGGACTTATGGGCGTCCCATATGATCTGGTAGATTATTGGTGACTTGTTGGGGATTATTATCGGCTTCGGTGGGATTAGGGCACTGTTGTTCACCTACCTGGAGTAAACTTGCACTCCTGCAGAAAAGAAGTTAAAGATTGACCTAGCAATTAATACTACGTGAAGAAGCATTACATGGACTAAGTGTTGAACATGTAACTGGAAAGAAACAAGCAGCGGATGTCCTAACAAAGGAGATGCCTGGTGAAAAATTTTAAATCTAATAACTGATGGAATTATTGAATAAAAAAATATAATAAATAAATGGAAAGGGGAATATTAGTCTATACTAGAATTTCATAAATGTGTGGTGGAGGTATTTTATGTATAACTAACATATTAATTAAAGTAGAGTGAGTGTTAGAGGTATATTGTATAGGCCATGCCTTACAGGTGGAGGTCGGGGTGCAGCTCTAAGTATGTACCGGTAAGAACGTGTATTTAACATGTCACCCTGCCCCCCCCCCCCCCTCCCCCCCCCCCCCCCCCCCCCCCTTCCCTGGGTATGTATTATATCCCTGCATATTATAGTCATACTGGTGTGCAGGTACCGGTAAAGGCCTAGCAGGTTCTTGCCTACTCACCAGTATGTAAGCCACGACCTCTGGGTCCAATCCCGGCATTCGCGCTACCCTTTCACCTACTGTACATTATCTCTCCCAGCAAGGCCTATAGTATGTGCAATAAGACCTACAGTATGTCCTGCAGTCTGCCTGTGTTCTTCTGGATTGAAGTTGAATCTTCTCGAATATTCCGAGAACTAGTCCCTGCGACTACCATATCATCGATCGGCAGCTACGTTCTGACGGGTAGTTTCCCTCCGATCCCTTCCTCTGTCTTCCTCCTCATACCAGTACACTCTTACAAAATCTTATCTAACTTTGTTATTTACAATCCGTTTAA
The DNA here is from genome assembly GCA_032718475.1 of Nemertoderma westbladi. Lineage (NCBI taxonomy): Eukaryota > Metazoa > Xenacoelomorpha > Nemertodermatida > Nemertodermatidae > Nemertoderma > Nemertoderma westbladi. The sequence goes on from JAUCBJ010001800.1 coordinate 19,795, forward strand.
GATAAAACTTTGCAGGTGTCTAATTTAGCAAAGGCTGCATTTTTACAGAGACGCAGTTAAATCTGCATTTCTCCAGTCTGCCGCTAGAGGGCGAAATCACTGAAAGTGACCACCTTCTCCAACTTTGTTATTTACAATCCGTTTAGACTGGAACTTGGTATGCATATATTACAGCATAGCCTGTACCTTTACGGAGTCTTAGAGTCGTATACAGTTCCCCCGTCTGCCGCTAGAGGGCGAATTGTCTGGTAGTGAAAACCTGATCTCATTTGGTTGTTTTTAATTCTTTTCAGCTGAAACTTTGGTAGGTATCTACTACAGCATAGGCTCAATCTTTACGGAGTCGCTGAGTCGTCTATAGTTCCCCAGTCTTCAGCTAGAGGGCGAAATGTCTGAAAGTGAACATTTTCTCGAAATTTTGTTGTTTACATCTGTTTAAGCTGGAACTTGACAAGCAGGCATCTTACTTCACTTCACCATAAACTCCATCTTTACAGAACTGCAGCGCCATCTGCATTTCACCAGTCGCAGTCTGCAGGTAGAGGGTAAAATGTCCGAAAGTGATCATTTTCTCGAAATTAGGTTATTTACAATAAGCTGAAGCTAAAGTTGAAACTTGACAGTTATCTCCTATGGGGCGGTGTTTTATTTTATGATGGTGTCTGTTTCGTTGTAGTTCTCCAATCTGCGACACATTTCTCAACACATATTCATACTGTATATCCTCTGCACGATTACTAGAAAGCTGTGGCCCGAAGGGCCACAGGCTTTCTAGTAGAATAATAAATATATAATAACAAACACCTCGAAAAATACAGCTTGCCAACACATTGTTACTATCAATAATATTTTTCCAAGTTATATAGGCCTATAGGCTGGTTCAACAAATGGTGGTTCTGGATCGAAGCGTTCTATCTGGTCTATAGGAAATTAGATATGCAAGGTAATAACGAGGACAAGTTCCGTTTAAACATTTTGTATGTTATCAAGGCTATTTTAAATTCAATGCGTCTTACAACAGGTAGCCAATGTACTGTAGCTGCTTTAAAGCGGGTGTTACATGGTCTCGTTTCCGCAGACCATAAATTAATCGTGCGGATGCATTTTTGACATATTGAAGTTTTTTCAAGATGTTGTTTGGCAGGCCATAATAGAGAGAGTTGTGGTTGTCGATCCTGCACAGAACTGTTCTGTGAACCAGAGTCTCTAGACCAGATCTGCTGAGAAATCTTTTTATTTTCGCCAAGTTACGCAGGTGAAAAAATGATTCCTTAAGGGGGGGGTATACCCCCCCATGAACCTTTTTTTAAAATGGCTGTCAAATAGTGTTAAATGATAATATTGCTATTTTGTCATGGTCAACAACTGTATGGAAGGCCAAATAGCCTTTATAGTAAAATTTGAAAATTTGTAGCCTCCCCCTAGCGGCTGGCGGCGGAATTAAAGATTTCACTAAAATTGCTACTAGTCCCTCAATTTTGATCCAAATTTCTTGAAACCAACTTTTTTGGACTCAGCGTGATCGACTCTACAAAAGTTATCTTATAGAATTTTTAATTAGCCATTTTTATTTTAATTAATTATTTATTAATTAATTATCATATTTTTAATTAAAATTGGCTAATTATAAAAAATGGTAATATTTATCAAAATTCCATAAGATAACTTTTAAAGAGCTTCCAAAGCTCGTTCGAATGAGCCATAAAAGAAGAAAATTGGTTGAAAAATGACGGAGGAGTAGTAATTTGAAAATGAAAAATGTCATTCCGAGAAAATGCCCTTCAAAGTTTAAACCGTCCCGCCAAAACTGGCTGTCTGCGTTCTGGTTGGTTAATTATTTCTGGCACGAATGATGCACACCAACGAGCTAAAATGTTCATTACGGGGGTTTTCGGGGTCGCTGATTTCATTTCCGATGTCAGTTTTAATTTTTGGTGGAATCTAGTTTATCTGTCTGACTGTCGGTCTTCTGTCTTTCTTACAATTTGACGGACAGACCGTCATACGGAAAAACAGTGATAACTCGAGAACTGAAAGAGGTCTCACTAAGCGGTTTTCAGATTTGTAATCCTCATTAAATTCTGCTCTAGGTGAAATAAAGAAACAAGAATTTGAAAATTTTACCTGAGGGGGGGTATACCCCCCCCTTAATGTCGATGTTAATGCCTGATGTCGAAATTATTTCTATTTCTATTATAATGCACGATTAAATGGTGTTTCCAAATCTGAAAACCATTATTTAATAGCTCTTTTAGTTTTTTTTGTAAGTTGTGACAATTTTAATTTATTAGGTATTCCTATTGAAATTACTATTACTATGTATAATGAATGGTCGATTATCTCCAAACATTTTTTTTATGAAATTGTCAACTTCAAAACCCTACTACTTCTACAATTTTTGAGCAAATAGTCTGAAAATTTGTATGGGTGTCTACATAGCCACCCTGTATAAAAGTTACAGACAACTTTTCAAATTTTTTTGTTAATAAAATGTAATACCATTTATAACAAACCTAAAAAATTTGTATATATTTGCAGCGCCACCTAGCGGTGCAGAATTATTTTCACAAAATTTCGCCTGATAGTTATGTTGCCTCATCTTTGATCTATCATACAGTATAAAAAAACTTTCATGTGATTAGATTCAAAACTGTAAAAGCCTTAGGGATAAGCGCAACTAAGTTTTTTATTGTTAACTAGTATTAACTAAATATTAAATAGCGAAAAATAATTTTTTTCTGAGCTATCATGTGGAATAGCATCTTAGGTACCTATATCACAAATTACAGCCAAAACCAAACAATTTTGAAACGCTGAGAGTGATAAATCGAAGAGTTCTCCGAGAATGGTGTATCCCCCCCCCCCCCCCCCCCTCCCCCTTATCAACTATGTGTATTCTTTTCTGCTTATCAAACAGTAGATAAGTGTCCATGATAATCCCAATGTTTCTAGCACATGGGCTGCTGGATATAATATCATTACCGACCGATGCGGATTTTCAGTCCATTCAAAGTTGACCCGAACTTAGACTGGAACAACAGCATTTCTGTTTTATCGCTTTTATTAGTGCTTTCAAAAGTGTAGCCTGGGTGCCCACTTTTTGACCAATTTGAAAATGACTATTATCATGAGGTTTATTGTTTTAGTACAAAAAATTGACCTTCTGACAGTTAGATAATAGCTATTATTTTCATTTTGTTTACTAGTTAGTGTTGTGATATTATATGGTGGCGGTGAACTTGTATCACTTTCATGACTGCCTGACACATACTCAGGTGGTGGTAGGACAGTCCGCATGTCTGCATGTCATATTATCAGTATGGTAGTACATACTGCAGTATAGGTCAGTACACACTGTACGGGCTACTGCATTGATGTACACGTAGACATTATTGTGTATATTGCATTTATGATTATATATTACATATGACTATCTGACTTATTCATCGTATCACCACAGTTAGTACTATTTACTAGCTAGTAAAAAAAAATTTTAGAATTTTTTTTTAACGGATTATACTCATTCAGAACACTACTGTACCTGTGCTTATCGTGTACAAGATGCTGGCGGCCCACCCCTGCATGTATTTGCCGCCTATGCAGCGGTCAGGCGTCCACTGCCGCCCATGCGATGGGCTGCAATGGGCTGACCAACGTGGCTCGCCCCACAACCCTCAGCCTCGCATTCCACCTTCAGCAAATATAAATATTACAATAGCCGATTTTATTTAAATAATAACCCCCTAATATGTGGCTGTGTAATTAATATTTATATCTATTTTATTTAATTTTACTATAATGTGCTTCCTATTACTGTATTAATTTTTATAAACTACTTATTTTACTTATCCGTTGGATAAATTAAATGCCTTTATATCAAAATATTATTTTCTTGATCTTTTCCAGAGCATCCAAAAAAATTTATTGATTTATTTATCTTTTTATTAGTCATTTCGAGAATATATTGATGATATGGAAATTGTCAAAATAAAAGGGGCACTACAAATTTTCTTTTGTAATTTTAAGATCACTAACTTTAAAAACACTAGCTACCATAATAAAAAATAAAAGGTAACCTCTCTCAGAAGGTGAAATTTACGTTCTAGAACACAAAACATCATGATAATACCCATTAACATGGTCAAAAATTGATCAAAAATTAGGTACTAAAAATTTGGTTTTGTAATTTTAAAAACAGTAGCTACCTAAAAAAAAACACTGGCTACCATAAAAAAGCACTAGCTAATGTCTCACAGAAGAAGATATTTATGTTCTAAAACAAAAAGCCTCATGATAATAGCCATTAACATTGTCAAATAAATAAGTGGGTACCCATAACATATGTACAGTAGTAATGCCCAGTATGTGTACAACCATATTTTTTTACTATAGCTAGTTTTTGCTACGTTTTTTTTAGAACTATTCTATTTCATGTTAGCTATTGTTAAGTAAGTAAAAATATGTTCTAGAACAAATATTTTTTTGTTCTAGAACATTTAAAAGTAAAAATAAAAATTTATTAATAATTAGTTATTATGTGTAATAAATAGTTTATTTATCTATAAACATTAAATATCCAAATTATCAGGCTAGCTAGTGATTTTTCGAGTTTAGCTACCATTAAAAAAATTGTTATGTGTGATTAATAAATTGTTTAATTATCTATAAACATTAATAGCTACTAATTTTCAGGCTAGCTAGTAATTTTGCAAGTTAGCTACTGTATGTATATTCATCCACTTTTTGTGGAAACTAAATATTTTTATTTTATAAGAAATACAACATAATACTAATAAAAATTATAAGCCTAAGAAAATTTTAATTAATTTAACTAATTTGGGCAATTTATAGAGCCAAAAAAACAACAACAAATTTGGACTAACTATGGACCTAAAAGTTAGTTATTATTTAAAAAAAAAAAATTTAGTACACCTAACAAATAATTTCTGAAATTTTTTTTTTAATGATAGCTAAACACATTAGAACAGAAACACAATAGAAACACACACACACACACCCCTCTTTGTACAACCCCCATTCTGGGGACCGTTATTTCTATCGGTCGGTTCTGGGGTCGATATTGATTTCCTTATAACTTCTTTATTCTTGGTTTAAATTAAATTATTTTGGCACCAATAGACTCAGGAGACCATTTTACGTCATTCTATTGTTTCAAAATTTATCAACTCTAAAGATTGCTTATTTGTTACTCATGGGTTGAAGTGGGGACATCATACATACACATTTCACTGGTGTGTTTAAGTTTTTGTCCAATCACGACCCGGTCCCCAGTGTGATTGAGCACATTTCAGGTAGAGTATACACAATCATTAACTCTACCGAATGTTAAACATTAAACAATGTGCTGCCGTGTCAGACGATATGTGATTGGATAACAAATAATGTTCTGGAATATTCTTGAGAAATAGAAAGGGTTCAATGGGCAGCCATAATCTTAAAATCCTTGTATTCGTAACTAACTCTGCAATATGATTTTGATGTGAGGAAACAATACGTAGATTTCCTTTTTGCTACCAATTTTAACTAAATATTTTAATATTTTTATTGCTATTTGTGATAATAATCAAAATAACCAATGAACTTGAAATAAATAATTAACTAAACCTGAGATACATTCATTTAATTTCGCAGCATAGTGCCTAATAATTGTAGGTATATTATTGACTACATGATGTTCGTAACATTAATACAGTCAGATAATATAGTTAAATGCTTTAATTCTGAATTACTTAATATATAAGAAGAAAACAATACATGTATTATTTCGTTTCTAAAAATTTATATTTTAATAAGCGATTCATTTATTTCGTACTGAATATGGAGAAAAAATGATGTTGATGTAGATTTCATTTTAGCTACCAATTCATTCCGGGGACGTCCCAGGATTGTTAATCGTCCCCGGTTTGTCGTTGTGTATTCATGCAATTGTCCCCGGTATGAATCAGGTACAACGTAATCCTGTGTAATCCGTATCCGTATGTAATGTATATTTTTGAATACATATGATTGCATGAACATATCAAGTAGGATAGGGTACTAAGCAAGTTAAATTCTTTAGTACCGGTACTAAATACATAAAGAATGAAAACATACGATACGTTGGCCTAGGTATTATTTTAAGGCCCCGCGGTAGCGCTACATGGACATAATTTTTATATTGCCTTGTTAGAGCAACTTCTCATTGTCAGAAACGACCATAACTTTCTATGAAGGTCAATGGAAGATTTGTAATTATGAATGAAAATAAAAAATTATAATTCAAATTTTTCAAAAATTTGGAAAAATATTGACAAATTTTTGGATAAAGATCCAAAAACCTTCAGCAGATTCAATTTTGAGTATTTTTCTTTCTAATTTTTCAAATCGCATCAAAAATGTTTGTATGCTCTTTCGATATCTCGAAGCAAAATTTCAAAAATTAATTAGCAATTGTCATTTTGGTGCTGTTTTTGGTTTTGTTTATTGTTTAATTTTGACAAATTAAAAATTATCAATATTATATTCAATTTTGGCCATTTATTTCCATAATGGAATAAAACAATCAGAATTCGAGGTCGAGATATCTGAAGAGAGCACATCAGAGAAACCCTCTGAGTAAAATTTTTGAAAGTTTATTGAAAATTGAATTGTCTGAAGCTATTTTTATGCAAAAAAATACCATTCCGAGATAATTGCCTTTAAAATTTGAACCTTCCCGCGTCAAAATTGTCTGTTAATATGTGAGAAAGTCTGTCAATATATATCTATCAACAAGAAAGCATAAAACCATGCTAAGAATTTTGCTATGGGGGTTTTCCTGATCGCTGATTTCATTTTTGAGGTCAGTTTTCAATTTTAATGAAATCTAGTTTGTGAGTGGGGCAAGGTTGTCGGAGGTTGAAGGAGTGGGTGGGGCAGGGTTGTCGGAGGTTGAAGGAGTGGGTGGGGCAGGGTTGTCGGAGTTTAAAAGAGTGAGTGGGGCCGGGTTGTCGGAGGTTAAAGGTGTGGATGGGGCAGGGTCATCAAAGGAGGGGTGGTGCAGGGTCGTCGGAGTTTAAAGGAGTGAATGGGGCAGGGTTGTCGGAGTTTAAAGGAGTGAGTGGGGCAGGGTTGTCGGAGGTTGAAGGAGTGGGTGGGGCAGGGTCGTTGAAGGTTGAAGGAGTGGGTGGGGCAGGGTCGTTGGAGGTTGAAGGAGTGGGTGGGGCAGGGTCGTTGAAGGTTGAAGGAGTGGGTGGGGCAGGGTCGTTGGAGTTTAAAGGAGTGGGTGGGGCAGGGTCATTGGAGTTTAAAGGAGTGGGTGGGGCAGGGTCGTTGGAGGTTGAAGGAGTGGGTGGGGCAGGGTTGTCGGAGGTTGAAGGAGTGGGTGGGGCTGGGTTGTCGGAGTTTAAAGGAGTGGGTGGGGCAGGGTCATTGGAGTTTAAAGGAGTGGGTGGGGCAGGGTCGTTGGAGGTTGAAGGAGTTGGTGGGGCAGGGTTGTCGGAGTTTAAAGGAGGGGATGGGGCAGGGTCATTGGAGTTTAAAGGAGTGGCTGGGGCAGGGTTGTCGGAGTTTAAAGGAGTGGGTGGGGCAGGGTTGTCGGAGTTTAAAGGAGTGGGTGGGGCAGGGTTGTCGGAGTTTAAAGGAGTGGGTGGGGCAGGGTTGTCGGAGTTTTAAGTAGTGAGTGGGGCAGGGTTGTCGGATGTCGAAGGAGTGGGTGGGGCAGGGTCATTGGAGTTTAAAGGAGTGAGTGGGGCAGTGTTGTCGGATGTCGAAGGAGTGAGTGGGGCAGGGTTGTCCGAGGTTGAAGGAGTGGGTGGGACGAGGTCGTTGGATGTTGAAGGAGTGGGTGGGGCCGGGTCGTTGGAGGAGGTTAGGGTTTGGGGGCAAGGTTAACTGCGTCTGTTGTTGTTATTACCTCTACAAGACAAGGCGCAGAAAGAGTCCCGACTCAAACAGACTACAGCGGCCAAGAATGCAGTTAAGGTTGCATCTAGGTCCCTGAACAGGCAGTACTATGTTAATTTACAGGAGCTAATAAACCAACAGGTTGATGCCATCAATGATGCTGACGACAGCAGGCAATCATCCCAGGCATGGAGATCGATCAACTTGCTTGCTGGTCGAAAAAGCCAACCAACCACCAAGGTTAAGGCTGAATCACCAGCCGATCGCCTCAATGGTTGGAAAGCCCACTTTGAAAAGCTCCTCAATAATGACAGGGTATTGCCTGATAACTTGATAGAAGTAAAAGTGTCTGAGTCTGTACTCCCAGATATTCCCATTGGTGATATCTCCTTTGCAGAAGTGAAGGCTGCTGCAAAGAGCATTAAGACCAATCGTCCCAGTGGAGTATATGGTGTTCCCCTGAGGTCTTTAAAATACCTGAGTGTTTAAAGCTCATCTATCCCATCATAGTAGACATGTACCGAACAACAAGAGTCCCACAAGAAATGGAAACAAATAAGTTGGTGCCAGTTCCCAAGAAGGGCAACCTAACACTCTATGGTTCTTTTCGGCGAATCTCATTGATCGCGATTGCTGCAAAGCTATACAATAGAATTATATTAAATCGCATCAGGGATCCCATTGAGAGACTGCTCCGTGGAAATCAGAATGTGTTCCGTAAAGGTCGTGGGACCATGGAGCCCATTTTGGCACTTAGAAGGATAATTGAAGAGTTATCAAAAAAGAAAGAAAGGCATCTGGCTGTTATCTTTGTTGACTTCTTCAATGCCTTTGATTCATTCTCTCGCTCACGTATGTTCAGCATATTTTCATTATATGGGATTCCTGATGAAATTATTGCAGCAATAAGATCAGTATACGATGGTTCGACAACATTTGTGTCTACTGTTGACGGTGACAGAACCATTTGAAGTGTTATGGGGCGTCCTCCAGGGAGGCACACTTGCAGCATTCTTATTCATAATTGTTGTTGACTATGTTCTACGCATGTCCTTAGATCATCATAATGATGATGGGGTGATGATAACTCCACCTACTGGCTCCATAAGTCGAGGAAATCCTGCCAAGTACCTAACTAATCTAGACTTTGCTGATGACTTAGGAGTACTCTCAGAATCACTAGAGGGAGCCCAACGGCTCCTCAGTTCATTAGAACATGCTGCTTCTAGTGTTGGTCTTTTTATTAACTCCAGAAAGACCAAAATTTTGACAGTTAACTTTGAAAGTCCTCAGCAAGTCTCTGATCGGATGAGCATAAGCTCAAAGATAGTATGCTTGAGCATGTGGATGACTTCTGTTACCTGGGATCATGGATCCGGAATAAACCTTCGAATATGTAAAGGAAAGGCATGGGCAGCCTTGAATAGGCTTTCCAGGATTTGGAAGTCACCGAGAATTAATCGGACACGGTCCGATTATTTAGAGCAGCAGTAGTTCCAGTACTCCTCTATGGGAGTCCATGCTGGGCTCTAACTGCTGAGGACACCAAATCTCTGGATGGCACATTCACAAGAATGCTACGCCGGGTTCATTGTGTCAAGTACAATGCACACATCTCCAACCAGACACTATATAACATTGGAGGTGTCTCATTGGTTCCCCCAAGCTTGACACTAGAACAAAATTGCCTCCGCTTTGCAGGACATTGCTTTCGCCGTGAGGACCAGCCAGTGCATAATCTTGTACTTTGGCAGCCTCATGGAGTGAATAAGCATGGTGGACAGCACATGACATTCTTGAGACGCATCTTAAAGGACACTGGCCTTGAAGATGCGGATGATCTAGCAAATGTCATGGGTGATAGGGAGTTGTGGCGGTGCAATTTTGTCGGTAAGCCGGCACAGCATTCTTAAAAATGCAGCTGCAATGCAGCATGCCGATCCTAGTAGTAGTAGTTATTGTTATGCAAACCATGCGTTCATGGCATGACTTATTTATCCGGCATTGAGTAACTGTGACATGGTCTGTGGTGATTCTCAAGAAGATAAAAACAATCTATGCAATTCTGATAGTGATTCGGAAAATGTTTCTGGTAAAGATGATATGGATGTATTTCCAAGTAACTGAATTTGAATTTGAGTCAGAATCCGCTTATACAATTTATAGCAAGAAAACGAAACGTAACGTTCTTAATGAATGTCCTTCATGAACCACTTTCAATTGTATATTGCAAATGTATATCAAGTTGTTAAAATTTGTCATAAAATTATATATTCGAACGATTCGGGCGCCATATTCTGCTTTAAAACACGATTACTAAAGTATTTGATTTCCAAATTGGCACATTCGACATATATATTCTACTTACTTAAAATTAATCTCTACTTTTTAGGTGACAATGAATTCCTAGTCCCCATTTTGAACCATGCCACACATACTGCTGCGATTGGTCAAAATGTTAAATTAGATCACAAAATATTAATTACATTGTAGATTCCAGTCCCCACATTGAACAACAGCACCCATACTACAACGTGTGTTTGGAATGTTATATTAACTGTATGGAAAAGGGGACACTTGAAACTATCGCATTATACTGGGGTCAGTGAAATTTTCAAAACTCAAACACAAATTTACACACGTATTTGACAGGTTTGGGTGGAACAGGGGACATCGCCGAAATGATCTGAAATTTTCAGAATCCATTAATTTTAGTACGTAGATTCCATTTTTGATATCATTTCATTCCGGGGACGTCCCCGGATTGTAGATCGTCCCCAGTTTGTCGCTGTGTATTCATGCAATTGTCCCCTGTTTGAACCAGTTCACCTACACACACACACACACACACACACACACACACACACACACACACACACACACACACACACACACACACACACACAGTAGAACACACCCAAACACACTCCAAAAACTGCCGAAAACAATCGAACACAGTCGAAAATAGAAAGAGCACAACAAAATAATACTGCTGTACTGGGTACCAACTTTTTGATACAATTAGCTACGCGTTGCTTTTCTATAAGAAAATTCCCAAAATTATTTAATAAAATTATCGCGAAATTAAATATTCATTTCTTATCAGATCAGGCCTAGCCTAAGCTGACAACTAATAATTTAACATACAGTAGTAGTAGGCCTAAGATATGTGTGGTTAGCACCGGGACAGAGATCACTACCAGTAGGCCTACCTGCCAGGGTAGGTACCTAACCGGGACAAAGCTCTTTATATTCCAGTCCGCCAGTAGGCAGGTAGGTACCGGTACCGGTACCGGTACCTATGTTGTACGTGTACCGACGTGTTGTACCGTACATCCGGTACAGTATGTACGGTAACGGGCCTAACTTCCTAATTCATATCCTCAGCAATCAGTTCCAGACCAAGCTATTCCAGTACACAGGCAAACAGGCCTATTACTGTAGCTAACCCGCATTTACTATATATGTGACAGGTACGGTACCCGGTAGGTTTCCCTACATAGTTTGATTATACAGTACAGCAGTACACAACAAATGATAGGCCTACCTGATAAGAAAAGAATATTTAATTTCGCGACAATTTTATTCAATAATTTCGGAAATTTTCTTATAGAAAAGCAACACGTGGCTAATTTTATCTAAAAGTTGGAACCCGGTGTTATTTTTTGTGCTCTTTCTATTTTCGACTGTGTTTGATTGTGTTCGGCAGTTTTTGGAGTGTGTTCAGGTGTGTTCTTGTGTGTTCGCTTTTGTTCTGTAAAAATAACTATCCTAGTTACTACAAAAAAAATCCCGGTTATGGGTACACATACTGCAGTAGTGACCATTCTGATATTGTCTTTCTAATTCTTCTTCTCTTTCTTTCATCTTCTTTTAAAAATACTAGCTACTGGTGTATGTAAATCACTAGTTATACCATTAAAAATAATAGCTAGCAATAACATATATGAAACACTGCCTAATAATAGCTAGAAATATATATATGAAATGGGGATAAATACGGAAATCCTCCCTGTTACGTTATATACTAGAAAGTAGTGGTATGTATATCACCTATAGAAGACACCTACGCCAAAAATATGGTTCCTTTACCTATTATTAAATCATTGTTCACAATTATTTACACCAATAGGTAACTATCATACTATCACACTACTTATATGACACACAGCAGTAGCATAACAGTTTCGTAACCTATGATGATAACTTTATAAGTGATTACTTTGATTATCCAAAGCTCATTGATAATGTCTTCTATTAGAGATCAATCTTCGCTGAAGCACCATTTTCCAAATACATCAGAAAGTGAGAGCGACGATGAACAATTAGAGCGAAAACAATATCACCCCGGTGATGAAAGCGAAGGTTCTGATTGGCAAAGGCTCCTCCCACAAGAAATACTTATACATTTGTTCAGGTTCCTACCAGAACGCGACCGTTTGTCCGCAGGCGAAACCTGTCGTCGATGGAATGAGATCCAGAAAGATGCAAGTCTTTGGAGAAGGAGAACAATTACCTTAAATGGTCATCAACAGAACGATTGGAATGAGATAGAAGTATTACGGCTATACCCACGCCATATGAAAAATGTAACAATATATGGCAGTGTCATAGTTAAATCGTTTGACATACCAAGTAATCTAATGCAACAGTTGATAACCGACGTAATTCAAGCAATGACCCTTCTCACGGAATCACAACTAACAGAATTCACTTTACACGGAAGATACTTTGACCCTGACAGTATCATGTTCTATCACCATCTGAATGAATTTATTGATTCACAGAAAGTTCTAGAAAAACTAACTTTAAATTATATCCATATAAAACCTCTAACTGAAGCCACTCGACTCATAATGAATCTCGTCAGAAACAACCACAGGTCTCTTAGAAACCTCGATATATTTGGATTAATTGACTCTTCTGCCGCTTCCACAGAAAGTCCATTCTCATCTGCTATGGGACCGCTCAGCACTCTAGAGAAGTTGACAAATTTGAATATAACCTACAATTATCTAAATCGGGAATTATTACAGAGAATTCTCACTCACTGTCCTTCTCTCATTCTAATAAAATTGAGGCTGTTCATATATGCGCGAAAATCAGCTGATATTGAACCCCTCGCCTATGATAGCAACAGCAGCCCATGGAGAATGGCCAACCCCGAGCTCTCAGTTCACATAGATTTCGATTTCATCGGCACAGTTGACTTCGAATCGGTTATTCGATTGATAAAAGGGCGTCCTCCTCTGTCAATGTTGAGTTTGGAGGCTTACATGGAAACAGTCGAGGATGTATCGAGTCTATTGCGATATCTGCGCGATAGATTCATGAACTGTATAGAAGATTTGAAATTGTTGTGCTGGGCTAAACAGAAGGGCGAAGCAATTAGAGCAGACTTTGTTTCTATGGTCAGAGATTGTAAGAAGTTAAGAAGCATAGTAGTTAGAGGATTTGCATTCCCTTTACAAACACAAGTTATATCGGATATTTGCGATCTTAAGTTTAATAAACTAAGTATTCCTGAACTAAAGAAATGCTACATCAGTTTCAAGGTTATGGATAATGGAGCTGCATTAGGTTTGCTGAATGCTCAGTGGAAGGACAAGATCGATGTGATTGATTTCCAGACCTTTTGTAGGGTGATAATTATTATGTAATGACGGATCTAGTTGAAGAAGGTTAAGAACCTGGGAGGAGTTGAAAGTAGCTTATTTTGCGTAACTATAAAATTCAACATTATAAAATAACATAAAAACATAATTGCGATCGTTCAGAGTTTAATACTACTAATATATATTTTTTTTTTTTTTTTTTGCCAAGTTCATTATAACAATTTTTTTTAATGCACATTTAAATAATAATAATAATAAAATACATGACATAATACAATTAACGAACAAAGCAACACAAAAACAGCACTGACAATGGGAAACAACAAAGAGTTAAAATTCGTCTGCCAGCCCAACACCGCGCAGACCCGCCCCGTCACCAAATCCGAGAGCCCGCCAAGACCGACGTCCCCCTCGGAGGCAGAGGGAGTTGGACCGGAGGAGCGCGAACTGCATCCGCCGGCGAACACCCCCCAGAACGCACGCGAGGCCCCTCTCTCTCATACCATCCCGCCTCGACACAAGTGTCTCGGCGAGATGGCGGATTAGGATCTGGGCCTCATCGCACCATACTCCATCAGTGGTGCCGACCAATGGGATGAAAGCCATCCTCCGGTCCTCGCATACGGTGCGGTAGTGCAGCTTCTTCAGCCTGCACCGCTGCTCCAATAGCGACTCGGTCGAATGGTTGGTCTGGGCGTAGGAGGTGGCGTCAGCGTTTATTTAAAGCAATAATATGTACCAACATTTTCCTTTTTAAGTCTGCATGTCTCATTATTAAGAGAACTTTATCATATAACAATATCAGTTAGGTTTTTGCTTGAGAGTTCTTGTAATTTCTATTCATTTGAAATACATTACAATTGAACAACTCAGTTTTAATCTTTCCTGATTGATTTTGAATGATCAACTCTCTTGAGTGTTATTTATACTAAAATGGCACATAAATGAAAAAATCTGATCAAGAAATCGAATTCATCATTAAAATTTGACATATGACACTGTGACAGTACTTGTTTTGCATTTGAATGTTCAGAAATGGCCGAGAGGGTAGACTTTGGAAAAGATGATGCTTCCGATTGGAGCTGAGAAAAATGACTTTAAAGACGGCCGAAGATATTTTAATATGGAATGAAGTTGGAAAACAGGAAAGTAATCATACAGAAAAGGAATAACGAGTTAATGATTGATGATGTAATTTATGTGGCAAGTTAATGTTAATCCTCCAGCTTCATAAGAAGATCTGTAAAGGCTTTTGCGTAATTAGCTGGTTATTTTCCCCGTAAAGTACTCTGTAGTTGGTTTAACCAGCATAAAAGGCCGTGTCCTTACTGTATTGTTGTTTTAGAGGACATAAAAGCCATTTCTTCCATATGTGTACTTTAGCGGACATGATTAGCAATTCTATGACGCAATAAGCCGGATCCTCTTGAAACAGTGTAGATACCATGACGACGGCTAACAGCTGATATTGCCACGTAGAACATCTCTTTGTTCTTTGTTCTCTCTTTGTTCGGTCGACCAATCAGAGCGTTTTTTGCCTCTGTGTTGGAGATAGTGTATAGAAACTAGGGAAGGGAGTCAGTATGTGATTTTTCCACAGCCTACAACACCGGCGTGGAACCTCCGTGTTTCAGTCTTTAGTCTTACATTAGTAGGCTTAATTATAGAACGTATATCCGTTATCAATGCAATGCTTACTGATCATATCAAACTCAGTCACTCATAATCATTCATACCTTAACATTACTGCTTTTACTGTCGGTTATTCATTATATTTGTTGATGGAACATTATATTCGGAATACTGATAAACAATCAGACACCCCAATCTTCTTGATATACTAAAGGTTAGAGAGACCGGATACATATAACGATTGCGACTTACATTAAGTGGTTTGAAGTGAATCTAATGCTATTTTATAGGCCCTACACGTATTGTCTGTTGTTCTCCTTATATGTGACTAAAATTAGTGAAGGTCGGCAGATTGGTGTGCAGCATTGTGCAGCATTGTGTATGATTGTGATTGATAACGAAGCATCTCCTAAAGAATGCGCCATATACGTGAATCTATAGCCATTGTTAATATATATAGCCACTGTTAATATTTCCCGAAAGTGAATAATATTTGTCAGAGATTATATATATTAAGATCAGTCGAATAATACAGTAGGCCTATCCCGCAATACGATTAGGCTTCCGAATCCAGTCTCCCGGGTATATCCAGCGGGTGAATGATCGCGCATAGACTGGTTTCGGCTAATGTAGTGTATCAAATATTTGTCGTAGGCTAAAGACTATCTATTATCTAGAAGACATCCTAATTTGGCAGGTTAAACTGCTAAAGGTCTGAAAGCGCGAACAATAACGGATATAGCTTCTGTATTGCAGTAGGCAATAAAGCTGAAGTACCGGCAACCGGTACCCAGTAGGCCTGACTACCTAACCACCCGGACCGGTACCTAGAGCAGTACAGGTACAGCAGTATTATTCGATTTTGATTATTATATACCAGTAGGTCTTAATAATTAATCGGGGATGCCTGGTTTTTATTGGGATTTTACTTAGGCCTATTTCTGTCAGTTTTATTTATTTGTAGGCTAATATTGAGCAGAAGGCGTGTAAGCCTGCTCAGATTGTACAGATAATTTGTAGGCTGGACTGTTGTCTAACTGTTGTTAAGTCTGAACGGATTGCAGTGTGTGTAGAGCATCTGTCCGATAAAGTGCTAGTTAGGAACGTAGGGGCTTCAAGTGCTGTGAGGTAAACCCCCTTTGAAAGAATAAGTCGTACTACTAGGTTAGAACGCATACTAACTAATCATTTCGGAGTCTGCATATACTGTAGTTTATTTAGGCTTGATAGTAGTCTGCCATCGTTTGGTCTGTACTTTGTTTGTGTAATCTGTACAGGTAGCGTATAATTCTTATTTAGATAATTTGTAGGCTGGATAGTTGTCTGGCTGTTGTTAGGTCTGAGGAAATTTCGGTGTGTGTAGAGTGTATGTCCGATAAAGTGCCAGTTGGGAACGTAGGGGCTTCCAGTGCTGTGAGGTAAACCCCCTCTGAAAGAATAAGTCGTACTACTAGGTTAGAACGCATACTAACTAACCATTTCGGAGTCTGCATATACCATAGTTTGTTTAGGCTTGATAGTAGTCTGTCAGTATTTGGTCTGCATTTTGTTTGAGTAGTCTGTACGCGTAGCGTAATATTTATTATTCAGAGTTTATGCGATTATTCGCAACATTCATTCCCCAAGTTTATTCCTACAGTAATTGTGCTTGTTATACATACCGTTATAGTTAAACTAACCCCGGTACTACATCAGGGCTGCTCGGCGTAGGTAAAGACTGGAGATTTTGTGCTTCGGTCACTCCGGCAGATACCGTGGTTCTTTTGGCTGTTCAAGTATTTTTAACTACCGATTATTTGTTGTAGAAGTACTTGTACCTAATTTAGGGTTTAGTGTACAGTGCTTTCCGAAGGTGATTAGCGTGTAGGCAGTATATTTGTGTTGTAAAGTGGTTAATAGGCACGTTGGTTCTGGTAGACCGCGGTAATTAACTTCTAGGTAGGAACACTCCGTGATACATAACGTAGTACTTATAGCGATACGGCTATAAGTCGTCAGACGGTGGTATTTTTCTATCTGGACAACGCAGTATATTTACTACTACTTACTCTGTCCGTTGTAATAACCAGATAATCTAACCCTTTGTTAGACTGGTTTGTAGACTTCTTGTAAAATTACCCTAAAAAATTCGTATATGTGTATTTGTAATTTTTTTGTGTTTATTTAGAGATTGTAATCTCAACCCGAATTGTACGTAATTTGTAGTATTAAGTAACTTAGGTAAATTAGAATTATTTGTTTTAGTGTCCAACAAGTAGCACTTCACTGAGAGCGCACAGCTTCTGTGTAGTGACTCCCCCAGAAATAATAACATTTATTTCAAATATTGACAAAACCCATTAAACGGGTATATATATATTATAAATCAACTCAAAGATTTATAAATAGTAGGCCTGCCATACATCAATTAGGTCTAAATATCAGTTGGACTACTGCTTAAATAACGGTAATAAAGTAAGTTAAAGTAACCAAGTAACCCTTAAAAATTCAGAAATTCAGTTATTCTAAAATAATTGACATACCGGTATTTAACATAGGCCTATTATATTTATTTCTATAAATTTTAGGCTGAAATTATACCGGTATTCTGTAATTAATTCTAGTCTGTAATTATACTTATATATATACATTATAAGTGTAAGCTGTATACCGGTATTCACGATAGGCCTATTATATATTTATCAATTTAGGCTGAAATCATACCGGTATTCTGTAATTAATTCTAGTTAATAATTATACTTATATACTATAAGCATACCGGTATTCTAATATATTATATATATCACGCTACGCTGAGTAGCAGTATCGGTAATTAATTACTAGGCTAACAGTGATACTGAATTACTAGACTTGCTTAAACTGTAATAGAGCAGTAGGCATTCAACTGTACAAACAAACATGTCTGACACTAAGCAAAACCTGTCGGACAGTCTCCTAGATACAACCATCTGTGACCCAGACAGGAGTGTGGAACGTGAGGGACCGAAGTTCAATTCACCTCCTACCGTAAGAAAGATCATCCCTCCAGTAGTAATATCAGAACCTAGGCTGGTCCAACACCGTAGGTCTATCATAGGCACTCGAGCTCAGGTCAAGCGGGACCAAGAAGCAGCGGAACAACAACAACCCGCAAGCCAAGAACTTATTTCTCAACGGCCCAACAGCTCCAGTAGTGAGGATACTGTAGAGCTGACACCCGACCGCGGAGCAAAGATGACGGATGCGGTTTATTCGGATCCCCTTCTCATCCTTCCTGCAGCCGTACTCACTAGGTTATTGATTGCGGTGGAAGAACACCAGATCGATTGGGCGAGAAGTAAGCGATCGACTAAAGATAGTTATGCGGGATATACAAGGGAAGAACTGAAGTCTATTGTCGAGTCGCAATGGAACTTCCCCGGACCCGGACTCCCGTTTGATTTATCAGAAGCTGCCTGGGAAGACATACACCGGATGGGAGTAGCCAAGGAAACCATCGATCCAGCTGTGTGGAAGAGGTCCGCAGCCGGATACGCACAGGGATTCTTCAGCTCTATGGAGCGAGTAAAAGAACAACTGTTTCAACAACCTCAAGGACCTCAAGAGCAGGGATCGCTGCTTTATCAAGTTAGGGAAAGAATTCTACGAATCAGGCTAATCTTATCAGCCTTTGAGGAGGCTTCTAAAAGAAGACAAGACACGTCGTTGCAAGTTGCTGTAAAGACTTGGTTTCAAAGGGTGAGTCTCCAGGTTCAAGGAACGGCTCAGTGGAAAGTTCAACTGGATGAGCGCTCAACCCATGGAGAATCAACAGACGCTACTTTTTCCCAAGTGGAAAGTGAAGCGACGGCAGAGAAACCGCATAAGAGGCATGCCATTGACATCTATCTGTCAGACTATCAACGTTTTTTAGGTGATGAAGAGTTGAGGAGAAGACTAGAGGGACTTAGCCCTAATAGTGAAGGAGCCAAGCTTGTGTTGGACGCAATCAATGTGGATAGGTTAGCTGCGAACCAAGCTAAATTCAATGAAAGCATCCGCATCGCTAAGGTTCAAGAAGAACAAGTAAAGAAAAAACGTATAGAAGATAGAAAGACAGCGGCAGTGGCAGCAGCAGTGGCAGAGGCAGAAGCGGAAAGAAAAGCAGCAGCAGCAGTGGCAGCTGCAGAAGCGGAAAGAAAAGCGGCAGTGGCAGCAGCAGTGGCAGCGGCAGAAGCGGAAAGAAAAGCGGCAGTGGCAGTGGCAGTGGCAGAGGCCGAAGCGGAAAGAAAAGCGGCAGCGGCAGTGGCAGAGGCCGAAGCGGAAAGAAAAGCGGCAGTGGCAACAGCAGAGGCAGTGGCAGAAGCAGAACGGAGGGCATCTGAAGAGACAACCCAACTAGAGTTGGAAAATCTTCAAGAGAGGCAAGACAACTTCAATAAACAGTTAACAGCTAGTAATATGCAGATGATGAGTCGATCTACTCCCAAAAGACAGGGGTATACATCATCTGAGGAAGGCGATACCACCGATCCTGAAGGCGGAGGAAATCGATCTCGCCTAAGCAGACGTAAAAGAATGTGCCACCGTCAGAAATTGCTTGATTTGCCCCCAGCTGTTAGAAGGCAACTAGCTAGCACAGATTTAGGTAGTACAGAACCCACAGACCAAATAATTAACATAGAAAGACTCCCTACTATAGTAGATGAGCCTGAAATAATTAGGCCTGTTCTCGAAGCCACCCCTTCGGTGATAGAGACACCTGTACTCCCTGAACCTACCTCTAAATTCCCTCTGCACAGCACGAAGCTACCTGTGCCCCACAGAACCACCCCTGAAATTGTTCATGTCCTGGACTCCGAGCGAAATATTCATGACTTGTCGCCCGTTGTCCCTTGTCCGCCCGCTACAACGTTGGCGCCTCCCGCTTCGGCGGTCGAGTGGTTAGATGAGGGACGACGGGAGATGGGTCTCCTGTTCGGACAGCTGAAGGAACAACATTCTCGCTCCTCTGGGCAGGCCCAGGAGATGGAGGGAACTGTGCAGCAGTTAAAGGGAACAATTAGAGAGAGTAGGTTAGAGTTGCAAGAAGTGCAGCAAAGTATCGCGCTAGAACGCGATACCCAAAGAGGTGAGGTCTCTATAGGGGTGTCGCGAACAGGCGGCGGCGGACTCGTGAGGGTCTGGGGGCACGTTAAATACTCTATATAGTGCAGGGGAGTTACTGAAGGCCCTCGTGTCTTGCGAACCATGAATTAACATGGTGCCGTGGTACCGTCTAGTCGGCCTGTTGCCGTACTGCTAGTCCTGTACACAGTAGGGGTGGTGGCTTAGTGTGATCTGTGGTTTGTGTGTGTACGTAGTATACGTGAGTGTGTGTATGGCCACTGCGAGTGAGTGTGGGAAACCTTGCCGGTTGGTTCAGTCGCCGCCGGTTATTAGTAGGACCATATCTTTACTGCGCCCCAGCATACTTTTTGCACACAAAGTTATTTTGCCCTGACGGCAAAATAAGGTACTCTCGGCTCTTTATTAGTCGATACAATTTTGTCCCCTCTGATTTTGTCACCGATTTTGTCTTCCCCGATTATGTCCTCTGTGTGTGCATGGTATGTGTCCGATTTTGTGTTTACCGTTGTGTACTTGATTTCGTGAGCATCTATTGAGTACACGTGTACAGTGACTAGTAAGTGGTGACTTGTTCTTAGCTTTTAAGCTAGTCAGTATTGTTGGCGGAACCGACTTCCCCTCAATACTGCCGGCGAGGCGGGTGAAAACGGTCAATATTCCATGTTGGGTAGCGCAAGCCCACTTGGGACAAGACCGTCGGTTTGGCTCAAGGGCGACCTTGATGCTCGATCGCTATCGACTGGTTCACCCGCCGGTTGACTCTCTGAGTTGGCTCAATGTACAGTCAGGCCACAGTAAGTTGACAGTAGGCGAACTTGGGTGGAAGTTCGGCTACACACGACGAGCTGTGCCGGTGTGATCGGGGGATTGAAAATTGAACCTGGGAAGCATCGGGCTACCCTCCGGCCCGGTCTGATAAAAACGGAGTCAGACTGGCCCCAAGGGTGGTGGGACAGCGTCCGCCTCATGGGTGCGCCTCGTAGAGGAGCCCAGAAGGACGCAAGCGAAATTAGTAAACACACAAAAGGGTATACCACCACCCCCTGTAACAATGTGTCAACCCGTTAGGTCTGAAGTATCTCATGCGCAAGGTGTGGAGCCTACACGCATCTATACTGCTAGCGAAGTAGAAACTCCTATAGTAAACCCTATTAAGGGTAATTATAGACCTGTTGATAGTGATATTCCCTATAGACCTGATCATAATCCGAGAAATTTATATACCGATAACTCGATATTAAATAACACGATGGCCCAATAAAGTTTTACGCGTCAAATGGCTAGAACCGAAGCCCGCCAAGCGGTAAAGGTGGGAGAGATAGTCAAGTTCAATGGATATGAGATGAAATGGTTACCTTTTAATGAATATTACAAAGATAACATACAGAACTCTGTGCTATCTAATGGAGAGAAACTTAGATTCCTCATCGAGTGCTTGGAAGGATCTCCTAAGTTAATGGCGTTAAAGTTTATTGGACATCCAGACGGATTAAGACAAGTTTGGGATACACTAAACATCAGGTATGGTAATAGGAATAACATAGCTGGGTATTTGTATGCAAAGTTGGTAGCGCCCCGAAAGTTTATTAGCAGCGGGATTATAGAGTTTTCCGATGAGATTCAGGAGATCTGCAGACAATTAGATTGGCTAGGTAAGTCTCATGAGTATCAGAGTGCTATGGTTATTAGAGCAGTGGCTTCTACTTTACCGAAGGGTGGAGTAGGTACACGCTGGGACAAGAAAGTGTTATATATGATGGAACAACAACAACGAGACCCTACCATGGCTGATCTCATGTCATTCTTGGATGGCGAAGTGAAATTACAGCTCATAAAGCAGTCCAGAGAGAAGACAACGGAAAACAAGGTAAGTGAGAAACCCGTCTCTAGGAGAAAGGTAATACCAGTGTGTTATACAGATGACGGCGAAAGCCAGACTTCCCAAGGAGAGGATAGCGGGAAAGACACTGAAAGATCTTATTATGTCAATAAAACGCCTAAAGACCAGGTAAGTAAATTCAAGTCTCGAACCAATGACAGGAGAGAACAGGTAAGAAAAACTCCTCCTACGTCTCCCAAGAGAATTCAGGTGAGAAAGCCCGAAGAAAGAACGAGTGTGCACAATTTTATTCAAAATAAGGTAAGTAACATCAAACCGAAATGTGCGCTATGTGACGGGACTCACCGTTTGAATATGTGTGATGAATTCCTGAAGAAATCATTAGCGGAGAGACGGGAAGTCATGTGGGATAAGCGGTTGTGTTATAATTGCCTCAGACAAGGACACCAACGGCGAACCTGTTACTCCGACACAAGGTGTGCAAAGTGCGGTGCGAAACATCATATCTTGTTGCACACTGAATTCGAGCGAAATAGTCCGAGTCAGGTAAGTGATTCCGAACTACATGTCCAATTCAGTGATGTGAACGACACTGATCAATCTGAGATGGAAGGATTCTATACGGACGAGTTCTCCGACGAAAACGAATCCTGTTACATGATAAATACCGCAGTGTATCGAGCACTCACGTATGAAAAAGATATAGACAGCGACCTCACCCTAACTACTTCTGATCGACAACCATCTTGGAAAGCGCCATCTTCCAATGTAGGAATCCGAGAATTTCCTGTAGTACAGGTAAGGGTCCACGGACCTAAAAGGAGTTATGTAGTGAACGCCCTCCTTGACTCCGGTAGTACAGGAACATTCATCGACAAAGAACTAGCCGAAGACATCTTTGCTGGACAACCCAAGTTCCGAACTAAGCTAAACATGTCAGGAATTATGCAGGTTTGGAAATCTACAGTAATCGCGGATTATTATGTAGGTGCGTTGTCCACCCCCCAGGATGAACTAGGAGAACATAGTATAAGGTCAGTAAAAATGGTGGCGATAAAGAACTTCGCTACCACTCAAGTGGAACCTTATAACTGGGATGAGGACGATTTCACCCAGCAGCTGGAAATACCTAGATTCAACACCGATTACCCTGGAGTGCAAATACTCATCGGTCAAAACGCGCATGAAGCGCTCGAGACATTGGAGAAATGGCCCGCTCAACCGCAACCACTACAAGCTTATGCGGGAAGAACTAGAGTGGGTTGGTACTTTACTGGCCCTTCCCGTAGAACTCTCATGGAAAGATTACCGAAAGACCAGGTATGTCAAGTGAGAGAATGGGAAGTCGAGAGCAGTGAGTTAGACGATCCAACTGAGGGAACACCATACTCCTCAGATAATGACGATGTCCACCAACTTTTTGACGAGGAGAATGCCATCGATCTCCTTAAGGAAAACGAGACTTGGCAAAACCAAGTGAATTTATGTCAACTCCTTCTTCCATCAGAGCGAGACGACTATAACGACGAGCTTAATGACGTCATTGAACGTTATAATGCCAAGACTCGGGACGAACACGCCGTACGATTCTTTACTCAAGAGGCTGTAGAGCCCAATTCCTACGATAAGGCCCTATCGGTAGAGGAAGAAAGAGCCAAGCAGATCCAAGAGACAACTACACGTTTTCTTAAAGATCAAGGTAGATATGAGATCGGTCTACCTTTCCGAAAGCGAGAACCAAAGTTTGTAAACAACAGACCCTTGGCGGAGAAAAGAATTGCTCAACTACATCGACGCCTTACGGCAAATTCTTCAGCTAAAGAAATGTATCAAACGCAGTTGAAGAAGTTTATTAGCAAGGGATATGCGGAGCTAGTACCGGAAGAAACACCTATAACTGAGAGAACGTATTATTTAACTCACCATTATGTTCCCAAACCCGGTAAACCCCATGAAGTACGAGTGGTGTTTGACGGCTCCGCCCTCTATATGGGCCAATCCCTTAATTCTGAATTGTTACCCGTACCCAACTTGCTCCAATCATTGTTGGGAATACTTTTAAGATTAAGACAATATTCCATTGCTTTCGCCTCAGATATAGAAGGCATGTTCTTACAAGTCAAAGCGCTGGATAGGGATCGAGATAGCCTACGATTTCTGTGGTGGCCTGAAGGAGACCTCAACCAGAAACCGGTGGAGTACTGGATGACCATCCAAGCTTTTGGGATAATCTCGAGCCCTTCAAACGCCTGTTCCGTGGTGCGCACCACTGCGGATGACAACCGAGACGCCTTCTCTAAAGAGGTGATTGACAACATTAAGCGGGATATATACATGGACGACAATCTAAAGTCCCTTCCATCAGTCAAAGAAGCCATTGATGTCGCTAAAGGAACGGTAGAGTGCTTAAAAAGAGGTGGATTTCGATTAACTAAATTCACCAGCAACTCCCGTGAGTTTCTGGAGTCGATGATCGAGATCGAGGAGCAAAAGACCTGGATCTAATAAAAGATGATCTCCCAGAAACTAAGACCCTTGGTTTGAAATGGGACACCGAAAGAGATATCCTGTTTTTCCAACTAAAACAGCGAGATAATCCAGTTCGGACTAAACGGATTTGTTGAAGTATCCTGAGCACTTATTTTGATCCATTGGGATTTATTAGCCCAGTTATATTGATTGCTCGGAGTTTAGTACAACAAATGTGGCTTGAAAACCACTCATGGGACGATCCACTTAAGGGAGAGTTGTTAAAGAAGTGGATGAAATGGGAAGATTCTCTACCAGCCATCGAGAACTTTATAATTTCCCGTTCATATTTTGGTCATGTTCTCCCTACGTATTCCTATCAACTCCATGTGTTTGGAGACGCCAGCGATATGGGAATAGGTATAGTAGCCTACCTAAGGGTGGAAACTCCGGACGGAATCAAAGTCGCCTTGGTTACTTCTAAGGCATTGATAAACAATAAGTTGAAAGTTCCTCGAGCGGAGTTAAAAGCGGCTCTATATGCTACAGCCATCAGCCGGAATGTAACAGAACAGATCGACTATCCACCAGAGAAAACTGTCTATTGGACCGACGCTTTACTCGTGTTGGAGTATATAACCAATGAAGTCTGTCAGTTCAGCGTCTTCGTTACCAACAGAGTAGCCATTATACTCAGTCGCACAACGATGGATCAATGGAGACATTGCCCCAGAACGATTAATCCAGCAGACATTGCCTCCAGGGGAGCAACTCCACAAGAACTGGTAGACACTCCAGACTGGTTAGGTGGACCCGACTTCCTCTACAAAGAAGAAGAAGAATGGCCTCCTCATCTTACTACCACAGAGATTAGACAGGCCAAGGGAGCGGAGAAAGTCAAACCTAAAACTCGGGCGAGTAAATCGAAGTTATTCAAACCTATGGTAGATCTGTCTGTACTACATACTTCCGGAGACGACGCTTTGGATCAGAAACCCACAGCCACAAATAAACTTGTTGTGGAAATCCGTGAGAAGGATTGGAAATCTGGAATACCAGACGTCTCGCAAGGACTCTCACCTCTTCTGCAGAGAGCGATACATCACTACAGTTCCTGGAATCGACTCTGTAAGGCCGTTACATATTTAAAGAGATGTTTTCACCATCACTACTCCGGGATGAAGGCCAAAAGGTGATACCACTCCAATAACATCAGTGCAGATCCATGTTATTAAAGATCTTCCCAAATATAAGATACCCGACAAGTTTCTGAAGGAGAAGATCAGTTATCAGGAGCATGAAGAAACCAACAAGCAGATGCTGAGACTCCTGCAATGCTATGAAGATTCCGATAAGTATTTCCAGTTGTTGAGAAATCCACAGATGCGCTTAAGGGATCGTTTCTCTAGCACAATGATAGATGGGTTGATACGTGTTGGAGGAAGATTAACGAATGCTCCATTATCCTTTGACACTAAGTTCCCCATACTCATTAGAAATCTTGAAATACAAGTCAAGATGATTGTAGATGTTCACAGCAAACTTTATCATGCTGGTAGGGAACGAGTTCTTAGCGAAATTCGAACTCGCTATTATTTTTATAAACCCCATAGAGCTCTGAACCAAGTTCTTAGGAACTGCATACCCTGTAGGAAAGCATTCAGTAGGCCTTTAACACAGCGAGAGGCAGAATTACCTAGGGAACGAGTAAGCTTCTATGAACCACCCTTTACTAATACCGGTGTGGATTTATTTGGCCCTATTGAAGTATATCGTGCTAGGACTATTGTCAAGAGATGGTGTGTAATCTTTGTTTGTATGACTTGTAGAGCTATCCATCTCGATATGGTGAACGATTTATCGACCAACAGCTTCCTATTAAGCTTACGACGACAGATCGCTCGCTTTGGCACTAGTAACACGATGAGATCTGATAAGGGAACTAACTTCATTGGTGCCAACAATGAAATCAAAGCTTACGTCAAAGATTGGAACCAAAGACAGGTGGACGATCAGCTACGAGTAACAGCGTCTAGCTGGACCTTCAACGCCGCCGACGCCCCTTGGTGGGGAGGAAGTTGGGAGAGATTAATAAGAAGTGTGAAGACAGCATTTCACTTTATAGTGCCTTGCCGCGCGTATCTCACCGACGAACTTTTGCGGACGTTAATGGAGGAAATCGCCGCCTATCTCAACGAGAGACCGCTTATGCCAGTCTCATCGAGTCCCGATTCCCTGGAAGCGCTAACACCCGCGCACTTCCTACTGAAGAAACCTGTAGCCATGCTACCACAATCGGAAATCACAGACGGAGACGAATACTGCCGGCAAACTTGGCAACTCATGCAGTTGTTATCCCGTCGTTTCGCTGATCATTTCGAAAAACATTATCTGCCCACGCTACAACTTCGAACTAAGTGGTTTGCGCAGCAAGAAAACGTCAGCGCTGGAGACATGGTTCTTATTGTGGATGTAGATCTTCCACGTAAGCGGTGGCAGACAGGTCGTATCATCGAGACTCACATCTCGGATGACGGTTTGGTGCGATCGGTAGAACTCGTCGTCATGCGACGTAACTTCAAGAAACCGGGAATTGTCTTCGAAACGCAGCAGCTCAATCGCCCAGTTGGTCGCTTATGTTTACTGGAAAGAGACAGAGAACTCTCCGGAAACTATGGGAGGCAAGATACTCTTCCCACGACCACCTCCCTAATCCAACAAACATATAGGGACTCCCCAGCTTAGTAGCATATGGAGTGGGTGTGTGACCATATTATTTTATATTCTTATTATTTTATATTTATGTATGTATTATTATGTAATTTTATTATAATCGTTTTATTTAATTTTATTTAGTAGCATGTTATTTTAGCGATTATTTAGTAGATTAGTGCAATATGTTCGCGTTTATTACGTAATTACTTATATTATATATTTAGTGCGAATGCAAGAAATAATTATTTTCTCTTTCCTTACTGCCCGTATTACATTACGAATACGTAACTACAGTAAGATGAAATGTCCGTACTTATTAAAGTACAATAAAGCCACTACTATATTCAAGTATTATTGGTAGGCAGAGTATTAGGAATGCAAAGTTCAGATCCTCGTGTCTCGGCTAAACCAAGCTCTGGGTAGACCTTGGAAACGACTTGCCTCTTCACACTGACATTGCTTCGTGCGATATTGCTCTCATACCGTATATTAAATAATACATATAGTAGCGTGATGTCCCTTTAACAGTAGCGTATAACGCAAAATAAATCTGTTAAACCCTTTGACCATCTGCAATTCTAGTCGATTAAGATATCGCGGCACCCACCGATATACTTGAAAGACAAAATTCTAGAATCAGTGGTTAACGTCCCCAGACAACTGGAATAAACTGGTGCCCATCCTAAATATTAATTATTAATATTTACAAAATCTGTCAAAATTTAGATCCTTTAAAATTCTAGTCGATTAAGATATCGTAGCACTTACCGATACTCTTAAAAAGACAAATTCCTAGAATCTAGGATCCCAGTCCCCAGACACGTTCTGGAATAAAATTACGTTTATTTAACATTAAATAATAAAATTTACGGGAATAAATTTAAATTCATATATTTCAATGAATTTAATAAATTGTCATTTTATACAATTTATAACATTCCCAAAATTCCATTAATTAATAGATCATGGGAGCGGAGATTCACTCTATTAAGTGTATTGGTGTGCGAGAATCTCCAATATATAGTCAATAGCCGATAAAATTCATAAAATCATGTATAAAGAGAAATATTGACAATTAAAGAATTACTATTAAATAGCATCCCAGATCTGTATGCATGAGAATTACCCTAATTCTACCGCTAGCTTTCCATAATGTCACCATGGCAACAACCACGCTAGAATTAGAAGTGAGTTAAAAGAACAATAGAAGGCTTGCCCCACTGAATAGCATAGGGAATAAATAGCGCACTGCTAGTATCCAAAGATACATAATAAATAAAGTGACATTCTGGAAGGTACTTGACTAACGGACAAATGACCCGAATGTGTGATAGAATGTGTACCATTTGTGACAGTTACGTGGAATTTGTGCGTTTGTAGGTGAATGTTACTACTAAGTTGTGTTTACAGTAGTGAGTCGCAATTGTGAAAGTAACGCTAACTCTCCAGTAAGAACCTGAAGTACATCTAAGCCTTTGGGACGGACAGTGGAGTGACTTGTGCCAGTTATTGTTGTCGTTGTGTAGCTACATCGTTGGCGAAAGCACAGCGACGACGGTACATCGGCGCTGAGGATCTTGCACTGTCCGGGGGCAAAAGAGGGGTAGGCAGCGACGCCCGCTAGCCTAAATATAAACTCATTATAATATTGATAATCTCATATAGCAGATATGACTAAGTTGATAGAAGATGATCTTGGTATCAGGGAGCGATATACTCTAAGTTTACAAACGTTTGTTGATAGCTTGATACGCGGCGACGCTGGTCCAACTACTACGGAGGACGATGGTCGTTATATCTAAGCGCCAATGTCCCGGGAGCAACTTGCGCGTGGGTTGGACTGTAGAAAATTCACCGCTCGCTGTGCGCGTCGTAAATGGTACGTATATGGACTTCTTAACTACTGGTCATCCTATCGACCTACACGATACGAACGATATAGACACCAAAAGGGAAATGGTTTTATTTAAATATCATACCCAGCGGAAGCGGAACGATAAACTGAGACTCGAACACGAAAATTCTATTCGAAACCGACTCGAAAGTGCAGATGTTGAAGAGCCGGAT
Source organism: Nemertoderma westbladi (assembly GCA_032718475.1). Lineage (NCBI taxonomy): Eukaryota > Metazoa > Xenacoelomorpha > Nemertodermatida > Nemertodermatidae > Nemertoderma > Nemertoderma westbladi. The sequence goes on from JAUCBJ010001800.1 coordinate 49,105, forward strand.
AAACGCAGCGACTTCACCAAATACCTGGAATTCTTGAGAGAAACCTATTTCGATATTACCAGTCAACAGAATCTAGAAACTCGATATCCTCAAGGTATACATCATGACCGCATGGTAGAACTCAAACGGCTCTATTCCACTATGATGTATCTTACCGCCGATCGACCGCTACCTGTTGTACCGGATAGCTTCGAACAGATGGAGGAATATTGTAAAACTGGAGAACGATCACCCACGTTTCCCCTACAAGACGTGCGTCTTTAGTATTATTGCAATGAATGCCCAAGACCCAACCAACAAACGAAAAGACATAAACATCCGCGGAGACGTTGCTTTAAACACGGTTTTACTCGCTATATTTACGGGAGTTTCGAGCGAAACTTGTTCGATGTATCACCTACGCTCGTTCGACTCGGACGATCCTTAAATAAACCAATGATCAGAGTTTCGGAATACTCGATCAGACCTCCTCATTCCCTAGTGAGACCTCAGACTCTTGATCCTATTAGTATGACGGATCCTCCCGAGCTGTACTCACTGCTCAAAGATCTAGTGTTACCTGAACAATTAGTCGGTGGCACCCCGGTTGTGGGCTTCCTAGATATTAGCCCATCCTACCTAGCCGGATTGGGACGCGGACATTTAATATCGCCGTTTAACCCTTACCATCGTCCCGGCTTAACACGATATAACCTGTCACCAAAGTGGCGGAGAGCATTGTACCAAATGAGTTAGACGCTATTCTACAAAGATCAGAAAAGGAACTTATGCTTGTTCAGATAAACGTAAATTGCACTAGCAAGTCCAAGCGGTAAACAAAGTAACTATATCTCAGTTCGATCGGGAAATCCAGAATCTCTAAGAAGTTATCGAACTTGGACGACCCTATTCTCTGCGAGAGTTTTTGGATGAACGTATCCAGCTACGAGGAGGAAAATCAGCTCGAGGAGAAGCATATCGAAACGGCGGATACCCCGACCATAATCCTACACCTTCTGATGCAATCATATTGCACCCTTCACCCAGGATTTATAGCCCTCCTAGTAAAGTGGCTCGCCCCAAAGAGAAAAGGACTCTTGCTAGCCTCAAAAAACTGCGTAAACGCCGTCCTCGTAAGAAAGACTAACTGTTTAGAGTAACTTTATATTTTAGAAACTGTGATTTGTTATATTTTATAGACTTAATAATCCCATTTTCTGGGAGCGGTGTAAAGGCTTTTGCGTAATTAGCTGGTTATTTTCCCCTTAAAGTACTCTGTAGTTGGTTTAACCAGCATAAAAGGCCGTGTCCTTACTGTATTGTTGTTTTAGAGGACATAAAAGCCATTTCTTCCGTATGTGTACTTTAGCAGACATGATTAGCAATTCTATGACGCAATAAGCCGGATCCTCTTGAAACAGTGTAGATACCATGACGACGGCTAACAGCTGATATTGCCACGTAGAACATCTCTTTGTTCTTTGTTCTCTCTTTGTTCGGTCGACCAATCAGAGCGTTTTTTGCCTCTGTGTTGGAGATGGTGTATAGAAACTAGGGAAGGGAATCAGTATGTGATTTTTCCACAGCCTACAACACCGGCGTGGAACCTCCGTGTTTCAGTCTTTAGTCTTACATTAGTAGGCTTAATTATAGAATGTATATCCGTTATCAATGCAATGCTTACTGATCATATCAAACTCAGTCACTCATAATCATTCATACCTTAACATTACTGCTTTTACTGTCGGTTATTCATTATATTTGTTGATGGAACATTATATTCGGAATACTGATAAACAATCAGACACCCCAATCTTCTTGATATACTAAAGGTTAGAGAGACCGGATACATATAACGATTGCGACTTACATTAAGTGGTTTGAAGTGAATCTAATGCTATTTTATAGGCCCTACACGTATTGTCTGTTGTTCTCCTTATATGTGACTAAAATTAGTGAAGGTCGGCAGATTGGTGTGCAGCATTGTGCAGCATTGTGTATGATTGTGATTGATAACGAAGCATCTCCTAAAGAATGCGCCATATACGTGAATCTATAGCCATCCCGTTGTGTCTGGTTTAAGTCATAACTCTGTTTATATATTTAAAGCGCCACGTCCTAAAGGAACTGTTAATATTTCCCGAAAGTGAATAATATTTGTCAGAGATTATATATATTAAGATCAGTCGAATAATACAGTAGGCCTATCCCGCAATACGATTAGGCTTCCGAATCCAGTCTCCCGGGTATATCCAGCGGGTGAATGATCGCGCATAGACTGGTTTCGGCTAATGTAGTGTATCAAATATTTGTCGTAGGCTAAAGACTATCTATTATCTAGAAGACATCCTAATTTGGCAGGTTAAACTGCTAAAGGTCTGAAAGCGCGAACAAGATCCCTCTCCATCTCTGGCCCTCTCCTCTTCAATGACCTTGTGCTGTTGGAGTCAGCAGCATTTACCTTCCCTTTGGCCTTTTATCTATTTACGGAATCATTACAAGTTCTTTCTTCGTGATATATCTTCTACCACATAATTGACATTGACTGTATGGCCACATCCACCTAGAACTAAACTGTGTGAAATTTATCCAAGGTTATAGTAGATGAGTGCACTCAACAAGGCGAAACAGACAGTCATTACCCCGCAAAAGCGAAGTTTGCTAGCTATACATATAGGGTTTGATGATTATCCTGGCAAGCATCTCAATAATACACTTGTGTTGGATAGTTTGATAAATAATGTAGAAAGAATTTCCAGACATTTATCAACTTCGCTTGAATTTACACCATGAAGTATTGGTTGGAATTGGTTAGAATTGCATTGGTTTGGAATAATGACAGAATGATACTGTGATGACCAGATAGATTTCTCCATTATCTTTACTACATTACCTTTATAGACTGGTTCTTGGCTTCTTTGTGCAGGATATCTTGGATACTTTTACCATACTACAGTTGTAATTTATCTACTGTGGTTATAGTCAGCTGATGCGATGCTCCGCCATGTGGCTTACCATTTACTTTCAGTCCTTTGGCCAGTAAATCCCGGAGACTCTTTCAACATCATTTTTGAGTATGACCAATGTCATCTAGTTTCTCTAATCTATGACAGTCTGGTTTCTCATTTTATAAATGACTTCTCCATCTTCCCTCAGGTTCTTGTCAAATTCTAGCTTCTCATATCTGCAGTTATTTCCTGATAATCATCAAATCTGTCACATACACTATACGTAGGTATCCAAAACTATGCTATATGAGTCACCATCACAGATCATAGATGTATAACTCAGCATATAATCCTCTTACCTAACTCCACATTTTCTTTGCTACTGCTTCAAGTATAATCTAGTAGACACTCTTATTGGTATTTCTCCATACATTACAATTAGTATATTTTACATATGGACAATAATTACATTTAGAACAAATCGTGGAGCACATAGCATAATCTAAAACCTTTCCTGTATTTAACAGTAATCACGAACCCAGCTCCATAGTTGGCAGTATGCCATCGTTTTGACCATGTAGCATCAAAAGTAACTTCAGTAGTGTCAGTAATAATTTTATTAGCATATCAATGATCCCCTGGGCATTATCGTCGTAATGGCAATTTCTTTGCAACAACGGGGTGTATGGTACTAAGATGCTGCTGCTATACAGGTTTTGAAAATGAACAAGGACACCCCACGACTTCTTCATATGTTTTCAAGCCTTCTAACCCCACAGCAATCTCTAAACAGGCATTTGTATTGCGTTTGTTTATATATATCTACAGTGGCTCTCCCCATCTACAGTGGACTATCTCTCTTTGACTATTTAATCGATTTAATTCAAAATCGATATTAGTTAATTGTTTCATTTTATTGTTTACAGCTTCCTGCATGGCTTGCAGGTTTAGTGGGGACTCGTTTACTTTTTCCCTATAAAGGGAGTCCTCGTTCGCCCGGGCGACCTTTTTACTCGCCCCTGTGGGCCCCATGTCCCCCACCGACTCAACTGAACCAATGGACACGGCCGGCCATAAGGCGGCATGGTGTCCATCACGAGAGTCGGTGATGGGGGATAAAATAGGGCCCAGACTTTGGGTGTTATGGGGATGGGCGAAGGGGGTACTAGATTGGCTGGATAAACACGAATATTATGATACCCCGGTCGTTGTTGGTATGATTTCTACATCTCTGCCCAAAGGCAGAGTGTATCCACAAGATGGGATCGCAACGTACTGAATGCGCTACTCAATAACAAACCAGCTCTGGGCATGAAGGACTTCATAAAATACCTCGATTATGAATCCTCGTTACTTATGATTACTCAACGCCGTGAACGCAACGCGGACCCGAAACTCGACAAAAATCCTACAACTAAACGTCGAGAGTGAGTATCAATATCTGATATCAATATAATAATGCTTGCTATATTTGGGTCAGATATATATATACTGTATATATCAGTATATAGCCGGTACAACAATACCAGAATACAGTCAGGCAGTTGGCACGGCATAAGCAGACACATTCAGTACACAGTCAGACAAAGGTAATAAGGTACCGGTAATACTGTTGTAGGCTATATCAGCCATACTAAAATATAACCACCACCAAGATAATATATAATTAAGGTACTGTATAACTTGGAACACATATGTGAAAATGCCCTACCCGACATTGAAAACTTCTGGGTACCCAGAGCTTATTTCCCTAACGCTCTGCCATCGCACACGTACCAATTACACGTGTTCGGTGACGCTAGTGACAAGGGCATTGGTATCATAGCCTATTATAGGGCCACTACACCCCAAGACACTCGGGTGTCATCACTAGTACTGTAGCGTCCAAATCTTTGATAAAATGCAAAGATTTAACAGTGCCAAGAACTGAACTAAAGGCCGCACTGTTTGCAACTACTGTTGCCAAAAATATCCCTGATATAGAATTATATTCTCTAAATGCCGTGGATTTTCAAAATTTTTATTTTATTCGAATTAACTTTGTTAAAAGATTACATTAAGTCCTCATTTGTATTTGCTATATCTATTTGTACGATGATTAGTCAAGTGGTTCAGTAGCTCAGTCGGTAGAGCGTTGGAAATTATATGTAGTGTGTATTGAGTTCGAATCCTTATTATTTTTTGTGCAGAATTTCAACTCATTTAAATTGACCGCTACAAATTAATTGCATTTGCTCGAAGTAAGATTAACCAATGAGACTGTAGTTATTAGATTGTAACCAATGTCGTACAAGTTATATATTTGCTGGACCAATAGCTATCTTTAAAAACCTGTTAGAACTCATAGAACAATCGAGAATTTTCTCGATTGATTGCGGCACAAATTTGGTATAAAAGGTGCGATTTCGTTCATTAGTTATATATCTAAATCAGATTATATCTAAATCTCAGTCTATATCTCAATCATTCGTGATTTAGATTATCTTTATCTATTAGTTTCTTGTTACGTTTATGTATATCTTCTGTAATAAAGTCAGAATTATCGCTAATCTGCCCTTTTTCTATCTGTTCTACTATGCTTCACCACGGTGAACTCAACTGAGGGACAGGATGGCTGGCTAAACATCGGGCCACAGCAATGAACGGGAACATCTAAGGAATGTAGACAGGAGACAACCCGCAATATCACTCTTAGTTATTCGCCCATCGCCTGAAAGGTTAGACAGCGTTCGATGCCTTGCTACCTAAGTATAAGACCAAAGATCGAAGGTAGAGGTAGTGACACGCTGTACGCCTAAAATTACATCTAGGGACTGTACTGTTTTAATTCGGGAAAAAACCGCAGTAGACCTTCATATTCCTACGGGGGGAGAGCAGGCAGAGATACTAGTACGCAGATAGGACGTAGGCACACCGGTACAAAGCATACACATTGGTAGGGTGCAGCAAACTGTACGCCTAACTCTTGCTAAGTACAGGTGCGTCTGTGACTATTTGTAGTACAACGGTGTCCATTGCATTAGAACTTGTAGGCCAGGAGGGTTACTGTGTTTCACCTGAATTAGGATTGTACCGTTCAGGCGGTAGGGCAGTTTACGACTAGGCGCAAATAAATTGAGGCTAATTAGGGATACTAACATCTACCGTGTCCCCGCCGACATCCTGATAGGAAGTTACCAAGCCCACCTAGGTAACCAAAATTCTAGATAGGACGCCAGGCTAGCTATTAGTAACCGTACGCCTACTGTAGTAAACTAACACATTTCTTCTTAGCATTAGGGACCTGGTAAATTAAAATTGCCGAATTCTGGGCGTAGCATTAACCTTATGCCCGAATTTGAGTCCTGGAAATACGCAAGAGGGGAAGGAGCCTTATCATTCGTGAGTATTGGACCTACAAGTTACAAAATTAGAATATTCGTAAAATGCACACCGTACCCAGTAATTATATATATGAAGGAGCAAAACTGATCTTGACGGTTCAGAATTAACACACGCGAGTTAGAAATTATTTACACCTCAAAATATATAAAATTAACTTTTGTCCGTACTGCACTTTGCCCGCTAGTTAGACATCTCCAGATCTCTGCACCTAGCTAGCGTCCTTTTCGCCCAACCATATAAATCACACCGCGGCAAAGTATACGAGCCCCTTAGTCCGTCAGTGAGTCAGCCTGATTTTAGGATTCGCTGCGCGGGATTTTGTTTTATCGAAGTTTGTCCGTTCGTAGACTGTTTTCTGCCTCACCGGTTATAAGAGACCGATACTGCAATATATTCGCTTACTTGGAGTTTACTGTTTTGGTGATAAGGTCGGATTTATGATTTGATTCACAAACTCTACAGTAGGATATTGCAGGTATTGTTACTGTCTCTTCATTTAGTAGGAATATGAAGGTCTAAAGTTATTTGAAAATTTTTGTATTTTGAGGTAAAATTTATATTTGATTAGCTAAGTGCTAATTTTTTGAAATAAAATTTGATTTGAACCGCGTGTAAAATATTTTGCAATTGAATACCGGTGTTTAAAAGGGTTTAAATACCATATTGTACCGGTACAAAATTTTCGTAAAAGTAAAACCTAACTCTTTTGTTTTTCAGGATTCAGAACTCATTTCTAGACTGTAACGAGAGCAAGACCGTGTTTAGCAAGTTTGGGAGATAGATAACCCAACAACTTTGGTTGGGAAAATCGCACTTCGTCCGCAACGCTGGAAACGGAAAGGTTCACGTCCGGTTTGTATCTGGGAATCTGTTTTTCTGGAGAATTATTGGAGTGGGTGAGTTTGAAAAGTTGCATAAATAAGTTAGGCATTACCGTATTAGTTAAAATTATTGTGGGTTCCACTGTCTCAAGTATTTATGCATTCTGTACGATTTCTTTGTTCATTGCTGAATTAGTCCGTATTATTGTATTTAATTTACATTTTGATAACGCATATCGTTATCCGATTTATTTGTTATAAAATTGGCCGCTAGGCTAATTTTATTATATACTTATTCCGTGACATTTATTTGCTGTAAAATTGGCCGTTTAGGCTAATTTTATCCATCTGCTATAAAATCGGCCGGTAGGCTAATTTTATATGACTGTAATTAGTACCGTTTTGATATAAATACGGTAAATTTGATACTTTGACACTCACATTTTACTTGACTTACAACTACCGAAATGAGTGACAAACAAGACTATACGAAGAATACACCTACCGACTATGACTCATGTGACGCGGATAAGTCAGCAGCGGAAGAACTACAAGGGAAGACTTGTGAGCCTACCGAACCTACACCGTGTGCGTCACCAGTACATCCAACGGGAGTACCGGATGCCGTAGTACGAGGCGACGGCAGGACTGAGGATTTCCTAACGGTCCCGCAACCTAGATACAGGGAAACGGAGATGGTAAGTTCAGTAGGAAGCACAGAAAGTGTGGTTAGAAGCGTCGGAGGCTACATGGCGCATATTACTAGGAGTATTGGAGAAGGCCAACGCGTATTAGACGAGTTGACCGCTCCGATGTCTCGATTCGAGTTCTACACCCTCCAGGTTAGAGTACAAAGTAGAGTACATAAGTACGTAGATAATCTAATTGGTCTACAAGATCTAGCTAGACAGAGACAGGATGTGGATACTCAACTTAGAATCCTCGAGAAACTAATGATCGCTAGAGAGAAACTGATTCAGTTTAAGTCGACGATTAGGCAGATACAACAGGAACAAGCGGACCAGTTGTTAGGTGAGTCAGTTTCGGACGAATTATTGCAGCCCGAGGAAGAACAGGAACTGTACCGACTGGATGGACAATTGAAACATCTGACGGACCACTTACGTATGTGCGGTGAAGACGTCGGCGATTTGGAAACCGTGCCGGAATATACGAGGGAAACTTCACCCGTACAAATCGAATCGGCACCGGGAATACTGGACCAATCGTTAGTGAGTATTGGCGAGGTAAGTATAGTGACGTCAGAAATTTCCAGACAGCAACAACAGCACTATAGACAACAACGGGAAATTGAGGAACAAACTCAACTGTTGACGGTACAAGCGGCGGTAGAAGAAGAAAAACTACGCGTTGCAAATGTTGCAAGAATCTCTCATCTGCAAGAACAAGCCGAGTTGGAAGCAGCTGAGATGGAAAGGTTGGAGCTAGAAATAGCACAGCGAACAGCGGCAGCTGAGTTAGCGCAACAAGCGGCAGCAGCTGAGTTAGAACGACGAGCGGCAGCAGCTGAGTTAGAACGACGAGCAGCAGCAGCGGAACTAGAGCGACGAGCAGCGGAGTTGGAAGAACACAAGCGAGTTTCGGAAGTAAGAGCTGAGATGAAAAAACGGCAAATAAAGGCTCAATCAGCTATACGACAAGCGGAGTTCGAGGCGCAACAACAACAGACGGAACAACGCGAGAAAGAAGTTAAACTTCATTTCGAACTCGAGAAGAAGGCGAGAGAATTAGCCAACGCGAAGGAAGATCTGGATCTACAAGCCCGCGATCGATCGATGAGATCTCGTGACGGACATGATTTGGACCAGATAGAGGTAAGGCACCGCCAAATTCAGGAACGAATGAAGGAAGGAAGTGTAGGGGCACCTGGGCGAGAAAGACAATTAGTTAAAGACTTATGTCAAAGATTCCCTCAAGTAACTCCTATGTTTGCACCAGTTACGACTAAGGAACCTGTTTCGATTGCTGGTAGTAGTAATATTTCTCCTATCCATGGTGCGACGGAACACAGGTTTGTTATTCCGGACAAGTTTACACCGCCAAGAGCAACGTCATCGCCTATTCTGAAAGTCAAGGTAAGTAACCCACCGATTATAGATCGTAGTAGTTTGTTGACCAGACCTGCACTGCTGACGACTAAACAGGTGAGTCCACCTTTGACACCAAAACCCGTTACGCACTACACGTACCCAATGACGTTTAGGCCTACAAGGCCTTTAGATTCAAACGCTGTCATTCGACCACCGTTTAATCAGTTTACATCGCAATCTACAACTTCGAGGAAGACTTGTGAGCCTACCAAACAACGGAGAACAGTGGATACGCGACCGTTTAATCAGTTTACATCGCAATCTACAACTTCGAGGAAGACTTGTGAGCCTACCGAACAACGGAGAACAGTGGATACGCGACCGTTTAATCAGTTTACATCGCAATCTACAACTTCGAGGAAGACTTGTGAGCCTACCGAACAACGGAGAACAGTGGATGATGTTCCGAAACGGAATGTTAGAATTCGAACGACACAACGGACGCGAGCACGTCGACCAACATATCCAGGTGACAGTAGTACTTCAAGCGAGTCGGATTACCCGGAACGCGAGGTATTTAGAACAGGAGCGGCCGACGAATATAAACGTGAGCGTTCAGATAACTCCTTTATCGATAATCCTCCACACAATACACCAACACAGAAAGCGTTACAACCAACAGACGCGATTAGTACGCAACAATTCGCCGATCTAATGCGACCAGTTGTAGACAAGTTGGCCCAGATAGAAGAACGTTTAGAAGAAACTCAAACTGATAGTTCGCGAGGTAACGAACACTCTAGACACCCGAAGCAGCAAAGAAAACAACCCTCGAGAAACACCTCGTATCAAGGAAAAGCGCCAAGACGAGAGAACATCAACTCGATTGCCAACCAAGGACGCGAAACTTTGAACGTGGCCGAGGAGATAGCAAAATTTGCAGCGAGACAAGGACTACCGGTGCAACAACCACTGAAGTTTTCCGGTAACTCGAAACATTGGCACACCTTTGAGGACTACATCGAAACACAAATAGCAGCGTGCGCCTTTACATCAAGGGAAAAATTCAACTACCTGCTACAAACGCTGACGGGAGAACCGAAACGTTTAGCGGAGACCTTTGTCGGTGTACCAGACGCCTTCGAACTAGCGTACGATCGCTTAACTTCGATTTACGGAGGCACCGTAAGCATGGCTAAGTCAGTCATAGAAGAACTCTGTAAGGGGGGGGCTATAACAAAACCCGTTGACTTACTGAAATTAGCTGACGAGATTAAGAACGCCATTACTACACTACGCTCGATTGGACAACTTGACTACGCGAACACTCCGACAGTCCTATTGAAAATAATAGGAAGATTACACCATCGACTTCGTCGGGAGTGGCGAAAGATAGAATATCAGCGAGAAGAGAGGAGAAGAGCGGATTCTTGAAGTTGGAAGACGTCTACTTACTGATATCCAGAGAGGCAGTAGTCGAGACGCGTTCGAACTACACGGACCACCATATTGTGGCGGAAGGAATAACCTTACCATCCTCCAACAGACAAAAACCACCGATGACATCCACAAAGACGGTTACCTACGCAACATCGACCGACACCCGACAATTTTCGGACAGTAATAAGGTATCCGCACCAATTGGAACCAAACAGATCCGACAGCAACTGAGCACAGACTTTAGCGGTTGCCAATATTGCGAACGGCTAGGTTAATGACATACTAGCCATAAACTGAGAGGTTTTCGACTATTCCGCGAATTGAACTCGGAGGAACGACGACTGCAAATACGGCCATTGGACTCTTGTTGGCGGTGTACGCTACATGGACATGTCCGTAAAGACTGCCCAAATACAGACACCTGTCCTTCCTGTGGACGCAACCATGGCGGTTTGCTCAACACAGACAGTCATACGCCGACAAAACGCTTCACCAGGGAACACCCGGAAGCGGCAGCAAGATGCAACACAGCATATAAGGGTCGAGAGTCAAAAACAACACCGACTTTCGTGACATACATTAGAGATTGCTTCTCGGAACAATCAGGATCGTCGGATGAAGAGTCGGAAGACGAAGACGTTTACTTTGATACTGGAGACGAACAACCATCGATTGCGCTTCTGACGCCTGATCAACTAAAGGGGTTTAGTATAATTCCTGTCAAGATTACTGGCACCAAAGGGAGCAAAAGGATCTACGCTATCCTGGATTCAGCCTCATCTCATAGCTACGTGGATGAGAAAGTAGCTGATGTTGTGACGGATCTCCGACAAGGTAAGAACGTCAGTTACACCGTAAGTAGTATGCATGGACAACGTGCAATACCAGTGACACGAGTTAAGTTGAACTTAGACACTCTTCTTCCGAAATCACAACATAGCGAAAAGGAGAGGTCTTTGTTACCCTTTAAAGATTTAACCGTTGCGGCCACAAAGGACTTTAGTAACCTACTAGGTCCTGTCCCAGAACAATCCTTGGAGGACCGTAAGTACTTCAGACACCTTGGTGTACCTGAATGTCCTGTCAACTATAGGTCGGTAGCAATGCTGATCGGGACAGATCAATTCAACCTACATCAAGTGTGGGAAACCAGACCATCGGCAGTCGTAGCGGGAAACGCATACGCCTGTAGAACGCCGATAGGGTGGTATACTCGAGCGCCTGTGCGCACACTGGATATAAGTGACGAGGAAGACGATATACAAAGTACATGTAGTTTATTAACTACAACTTCGACTCATTCCTTTTCACACGACGTAGACTATACTACACTACATTCGACAAAACATGACACGACGTGTGTAGTGAGTATGATAAGTCACAAGGAGCAGCTAATCCACCAGGTGAGTTTAGAACTTGGGAAGAAGACGAGTCAGCCAGAGATTCCATCGACGACAGATGATAACGCCGGAAGGCTTGCGAGTCTACCTCAACCAATAACCTCAACAATGCCCGTCGATATCGATGATGACGCGTTAAGAAATCATCAAGTGGAACAAGCTGCACTGGACAAAGAATTAACGGAGAAGACTATCAGGTGGTTAGAACAAGATACAGCCGAACCTGGTAGCTATGAACCATGTATGTCGGAACAAGAGAAACAATCTTTGAAGATCATGGAAGATACTATCCGCCAGACGAAAGACGGACATTATGAGGTAGGGGTGCTATGCCGTAACCAACGTCCTAAACTTATAAATAACTAGCCTTAAGACGTTTACACTCAATACGACAACGTCTATTAAAGGACGAGAAAGCCCATCTGCAGTATAATACTCAGATGGAGACGTATTTAACGAAGGGATACGCTATCAGAATAACTAACCCAGAGATTGTGACTGACCAGACATACTACTTGCCACATCACTACGTGAGACACCCCGACAAACCAGACAAAGTACATGTAGTCAATGACTGCGCGGCGCTGTTTGAGGGAATGTCCCTCAATAGTGAGTTAATGGATGGACCAAACATGAATAATTATCTCATGGGGGTGATTATGCGCTTCCGTCAGCGTCAAGTAGCCTTTACTTGTGACGTCGAAGCTATGTTTCACCAAGTGCGAGCGTTAGAGCGAGACAGAGACAGTTTTAGGTTCCTCTGGTACCCGGAAGGAGACTTAAGTCTACCACCGGCGACTTACCAAATGCAAGTTCGCGTTTTCGGTGCCAGGGACAGCCCAAACTGTACGATGTACGCCCTAAAGCAAGCCGCTAGGGATCAGAAACATATATATGACCCAGAGATAATCAAGATCGTAGAACGCGACTTTTATGTAGATGACGGATTACAGAGTTATGACACAGTAGAACGTGCTATAACAGTAGCACATCAATTACGGGACTGCTTAGCGGGCGGAGGTTTTAACCTCACCAAATTCGCCTCAAACAGTGCCGAATTGGTAGACTCATTCGGAACGACTGAGCGTGGAGGTGGTGACATTGACCTAGAGTTCGAACTACTACCGACGACCAAGGTGTTGGGGCTCTTTTGGGACCCAAACACGGACAACTTTCGAGTGAAGGTGAGACTGGACACTCAAGAAAACACTCTGACAAAGAGATCCTGCTTGTCAAAATTGAGTCGATTGTTCGATCCATTAGGTTTCATCAGCCCAATAATACTGCAAGCCAGAATTTATATGCGCAGTATTTGGAAGGATGGACTGACATGGGACGAGCCGATCTCATCAGAACAAGTGGACTTATGGAAAACCTGGGAGGCAGAATTATCTTCACTAGAGGATTATTCCATACCCAGAGTGTACTTTCCATTACAAACGACATTTCCTGACAATTTGGAATTACATTGTTTTTCCGATGCCAGTGACAACGGCTTTGGTGTGGCAGCGTATTTACGCAGACAAGTAGACTCAGACGAGTTTGATGTTTCGCTCATTACTTCTAAGGCTAAAACCATGCCTACTAAGTATATGACGACACCATGCGCTGAGCTACAAGCCGCAACCCTGTCAACCACAATCGTGAACCTTATACAGACGGAACTACAGTCAAGTTTACAGATATTTTATTGGACTGACGCGACGTTGGTTTTATTTTACATAAACAACGACACACTTGAATTCAAGACATTCGTAGCTAACCGTCGCGCAGAAATTCTAGACCGTTCAATAAAGGAAGATTGGCGACATTGTCCCGGACCACAAAACCCAGCCGATATTGCGTCACGAGGAATGATGCCCGAGGAATTCTGTAAACCGGAGAACAAAGAATTTTGGCAGCACGGACCACAATTCTTGCAAAGATCAACACTACATTGGCCGCCACTATACGACAACAAGTCTAACACTATCCCTAAAGACGCCGAAATTAAAAAACCAAAGAAAGGGAAAGCAAAGAAAAGGACGGCGGCTAAACTCAAGAAAAAACCAAAGGCGAAATGGAAAGATATAACTTCAAAGGTCAAGAACGGAAGACTTGCGAGCCTTTCTACACCAGACATATCGCCAGATGATCAACCAGACACGTTACCAGACGTATCGCCAGACGCGTTACTAGACGGTCAACCAGACGTTTTGCCAGACATGTCACTAGATATTTCGCCGGATGTTCCGCGAAACATTTTACCAGACATGTCACAAAATGTTCTACCAGACACTAGTAACATATTGACAAATAGTAAAGCCGCAGTTTCTCTATTGGAGCGGCCTTCTATTGACAAACAACCAGACGCGTTACTAGACGGTCAACCAGACGTTTTGCCAGACACGTCACTAGATATTTCACCAGATGTTCCGCGAAACATTTTACCAGACATGTCACAAAATGTTCTACCAGACACTAGTAACATATTGACAAATAGTAAAGCCGCAGTTTCCCTATTGGAGCGGCCTTGTATTGACAAACTACCAAATTTGACACACTTGAGCAACCATAAGCACAGTGAAACCTCATGTATTACAGATGTGGGTAGTACCTACGCTAATGTAAATACAGGTGTTACTTTGCGCTCAAGAGACATACCAAACTTGCAACCTATGGTGAGAACCGGGATTAATATCGGCAGAAAATTAAGTTTACCGAAACCCAGTGACCCCATAGAGTTCAAACCACCATTAACGATCGACTTACAAAGTACCGACAATCAAGGTAAGAAGACAAAGAAGGACAAATTACTTGTAGACCCGGATGGATCAACAGTCAACAAGGGAATACCTACCGGCGCACCCATGGGCCCTTCTAGTAATTCAAAACCTTCCAAATTCTCCATTGACTTACCTGATGACGTCACAAATACTTACGTCGACCGTATTGTAAACTTAACAGATTCTTGGACAAACGCTTGCCGAAAATTAGCGTGGATTGTACGTTTTGTACAATACGTTAAAGGCAAACGAGACTTTACACGTCGACTTACATTGACTGAGATTGACAGGTGTGAAATTAAATTAATTCGCCATTACCAACTGCGATATTTTGCGCGCGAATTCACATCTATAAGTCAAGGTCAACCAATCAAGTCGTCACCAATATTGAGTTGGAGTCCGATAATTTATAATGGCTTAATTTGTCATAAATCTCGGCTTCAAAACATTGACTTTAACACAAACTTTAGATACCCAATAATAATACCGCAGCATCACGAATTACAACGTGCAATGATACTGGACGCACATTTACATCTGAAACACGCTGGAAGACACCACTGTCTTTCCTACTTACGTACAAGATTTGTATTAATTAGACCCAGTAAAGCGTTAAGTTTAGTGACACGTACGTGTATTATTTGTAAAAAGGTACATTCTAGAATAGGTACCCAAGAAATGAGTGAACTTCCACAAGCACGACTTCAAGCATTCAGACCACCTTTTACAGAGACTGGAATTGATTGCTTTGGTCCCATACATACGAAACGTGGACGTATACTAGTAAAACGCTGGGGACTGATTTTCACATGTATGTCCAGTAGGGCAGTTCATATTGAACGTGTGATGGATCTTTCCACCAACGCGTTTATACTAGCATTGCGGCGATTTATCGCTAGACGCGGACTAGTGAAATGCTTGTACTCAGACCAAGGGACAAACTTTGTTGGTGCTCGAAATGAGATTGCTAGAGCCTTTAAGAAATTAGATCATGATCAAATCTCAAACGAACTACGTCCTTACAAGATTGTTTGGAAGTTTAATCCTCCAGATAGTCCATGGAGAGGCGGAGTCTGGGAGAGATTGATTAGATCTATAAAAACAGCCATGGCAAAGGTCATTCCAGTAAACCACATCTTGACAGACGACCAACTGACAACACTGTTTGTTGAAATCGAGGCAATACTAAATACTAGACCAATAGTATTAGTACCCGATGACAAACAATCCCAGTTTGCTTTAACACCAGCACACCTGCTTATGCAGGCACCGACTACATTAACGCCTATTTCTTTTCCAATGGAAGGCGATAGCTACGGTAGAAAAGCGTGGAAAATCACGCAACTACTAGCTAACAAATTCTGGGAAATATGGCAAAACCATTATTTGCCCTCTATTTCTGCCAGAACAACATGGTACAATAACACCCGCGCATTAAAGCCGGGAGATCACGTGCTGTTAGCAGAAGTGAATCTAAAAAGACGCTTCTGGATAACAGGTGTAATTTTAGACACACATCCATCTATGGATGGAGTAACAAGAACTGTGACGGTACGGACAATTGACGGTCGTACAGTAGACAGACCGACTCAACGTCTCGTACTTCTTGAAGAGTCTCGAAACGAGTCTGGAGACTACAAATCTCCAACAAATGTTAGTAAATAATTAGGAGTTTACAAATAGATTTCCACGTACCTGTACACTGTAGTAAGGACAGCGGTAGAATTCCATTGTCTTTATATGTGAACATTGAGGGTAGTACCCTTATGTGTCACATAGGAGCGGGATTTGTAGGTATAAGAAATGGAATTCTACTTGGAACTCACAATATTGAGACATTTTCGAAATTTTAGACAATCCATTTGGATTTGAAAATTTTTTAAAATTTTCTCCAGTGAATAGATTTCAGGGTACAGTCGGGTGGAACTTAAAATTTGAGAAACAAGAGAGGAAGACTTGCGAGCCTTTCTTAAAAATTTTAATTAAATTTTACACGGTCTTGTTTCAATAAGTTACGTCAAAATAGACTTCCCTATATTTATTACTAATTCTTGACTGCTTATTTTCTGATAATAGTTTGGGATCAAAAAGTGAGTATTTTAGACTCACAGCCAGTTTAGCCCAAATTCGTTTTTATTTTCGGCAAAAAATTTTAGATAAGAAGCAGCGTGTCATTAAAGAAACCCTAGATCTTAGGCTATGGGTAGGAGGTTAGAGCGTTGTCGAGCCAAAAGGGCAGACGAAAACTCTCACATCTCCTCACAACTAACTACAAACTCTGTTGTATTCCCTCTAGTAGTAATGATTATGTAACTACACCTCTAATTATGGAGAAGGAGATACATGGAGAGCCGAGATGGGGATATGATATCCAAGAGGAAGTAGCAGCGCCATTCGAGAGATTTGGAGCCAAAGACTACACTATATTTGGTATAAAGGAATTATCAGAAAGTACAGCGAAACTCGCGAGAACTAAATATGACTCAAACGTATTAAAGAGAAGGCAAAACGCATTAAATGAAAGAATCAAAAGTTTGCGCAAAACCTTCAATGAACTTTACCCGTACGACGCTTTGTGTGATACGGGAGACATTAGCGAAGACCCCGATACTGAAATTAGTCGTTTGTATCATACCATGCAATACCTAAAGGCGCACGAACCTATGCCTGCGGTACACGTTGAATTCGATGGAATGCACCTTTACAGACGAACTCGAGGGGACGATAGAGAAACAAAGGAAGCATTTTCAGTTTATAAACTTTATTATCAATGCGGTTCTTGTATGCGCAAACAACGAAATGCGATTCCAATGCGTTTGAATAAGGAAAATCCCGAACCGATATTGGCGAGGTGTTCGAACCATCAACGACTACGCTACCAGGAAGGAGGGTATCCTTTATCAAATCCATATCATTCGTTTGCTATGACTGGACCAAAGGCGGGAGAAACTGTCGTTTACCCACCTAAGGTTGTTGAACCCGATGCATTTGAACTTACGCTGGACGAGGCGAATCAGTCAACCCGCGAAAAGAAAGAAGCTCTTAGCCTATACAGAGCCTACAAGGCTTTCGAGAAAGGTGAGATGGAAGAATGGGGCGGAAGACTCGCGAGCCTACCTTACCATTGGACGTCACACGATCAAACTCCAGCTAAGGAGATGACACCGGAAGTTTTCGAGAGCATAAACTTTGCTCAAAACGTTATTCAGAGACTACAGATTGCATCCCCGGAGAGGACAAGAGAAATGCAACCATATAGTACTTCGACTACGAAACCATTGAGTACGACACTCAATTTTCCTATTAGTATACCAGTCCGACAGGATACGACGTACGAAATACCCATCGTGGATCATCCAGAAATCATTTCAAACTTGGAGTTCCTTCCTGCAGTTGTTTTTAGCGATATGAGTAAGATATATGATTTACGTAGACATATTACTCAAAAGGTCGTGTATAACGTTCCACCTCATATTCAAGACTTTAGGGAACTGGATAGAGCTGGTGCTGATATAGCTCCGAGTAATTTGAAAGGATATTTAACCAGAACGATTCGTTTATGGATTGGAACTGGAACCTTCGAGTTGGATACAGATATTGCCGCGGATTGGCAAGGTAAGCTTATTCGTTTTGAAGATGATAAGGACATAGAGAAGATTTGGCAACCTTCGGAAGAATTGTTGGACGAATGGAATAGAACGTTTAGATCGTTTCAGGAAAATGGTTACATGTTTTACGATAACGAGGGCGGCAGTCATCAACAGAGTTTGACTTCTAAGACTATACAAATTAGAGCGGCGGACGGAGTCTTGCACGTTTTCAGTAGACAAAGGAGCGACAAACGAATGCCGATACCTCCAGCAAATACAAAGCGACACCATCTCATCACTGACATAGTAAAGAAGATGGACCAAGCTTGTAATATCGATGCTAGAATGCTACCGAAGATGGTAAGAAATATGATTTTAGATAAAACTGTCGTAAAGATTGGATCAGGAGTAAGAGAGGACTTAATTAGCGACTTCGCCGGCATGACGGACAGCAATGACCGACTACCGACACCGTACGTCGACACTCGACCTCTTATTTTGTGGTCTATAGAACAGGGATATTTTCGTGAGTATAATACTCAGAAGACTGGAACTGGATACATTTCCTACCTGTTATTCAATTGGGATTATAAGGAAAGTAAGAGAGCTAAGTATATTGAGACTTATGGAGAAGGTGATACTCCAGATATGAGTGAGTTTGAATCACAGCTCAAATGGAGAGGATGCGTGTATTGGGCTATTACGTCACCTCCAAGAGCGGTCTTACAATATTATTTAGCAATAGAGTCGTCAGTGAATGTTTGCTTAATCGCCGACATTGTGTCTCGGACTCTTAAAAGACATCCACTTTGTCTCGGAGAAGATCATACGTTCTACATGGAAGGGAGAATTCATACCGACGTGTTTAGACGATTTCTTGAACCCTTCTACAACTCCGACGCTCAGTGTAATGCCTTTACTCGAGCAGGATTTAGTATATTTCGAGACGTGTATCTTCGCTGTGCGGGATCTCTTATCGAAAGACCATCTATGTTTACATTGTTACCCTATGAAGGAGAACGTATCGTGGAGGTTATGGATGAATCACGGCAGACGCGCGCGCCTATCGGTCACCTTGGTGATGATTTCGAAGTAACGACAACAATCACTGACGATCCTTTAGAGGAACTTCTTGAGATAGAAAGGAACCTCCCGAAGAAATCTCAGACGGAGATTCGACAACTTGAAGCAACAGATGCTGTAGTTTGTATACAACCTTCAGAAACATACCAACCCATAGATCCAGATGATTATGATTATAGTGTGGGAGGAAGCGCTCGACCAATTGGAGATCTTATATACGAACGAGTGTGGTACCCTGCCAATACGATGTGTGGTAAATGTGGCGTCGCTGGACATCATTTGACCAAGTGCAGTGGAAAGCACATTACTACGACTCAACTAATCTGTGGATGGTGTGGAGATCAAGGGTCTCATACCTTTTATACTTGCTGGAGATTTATGGCTCAATGTACTTATTGCAATATAAAAGGGCATCGAGCATCTGAATGCCAACTAAGAGACATACCTTATGAACACGAATCTGTAAAACTCGTGAGAAAACTATTCGATGAGTGGGAATATTTAGCCGACGAACATGTATCGGCACAAAGAAGACGATTTCCGATGAGAGCGCATCTTGGATTTTGGGCGGTAAATCCTCAAACTATGATGTCGGAAGGATACATCTCCGCTATGCCCCAATATGACGAACTTATCGAGGAAGTCGACATTTTGCCTCACGATAGTGGATATAGAGTGGTGCGCGAGTATCTATTACAGATTCACCCGGACAACAAGAACACGTGGAATTTTCAGAAAGTTGTGAATCGTATCACGTATGGTGAATTTGATCGTTTCCGAACTGAAAAGCGGAATAAGGGAGCTTGGTTAACCGTCGCATGGGCATACCGAGCCGCGTTTTACCACAAACGTATACGAGCGAGCGTATTCGAGGAAGAGGAGATCCTAGAGGCGACAAATATACCAGCCACTCCGGTTGCGCCGTCTGCACGTCACCCTCGGGAGGACGGACAGGGTAGGATCATAAGGGTCAAGAAAGTGAGCCAACAATTAAAGAAGTCTATTAATATAGAAGAACGCAAGGGAGTTGAGCCGACCATTCGAATTACTCGGGATACGGTATCGCTTCCTAGAGAACCAACAGGAGGATCGGGACATACACCAGCTGATCAAAAGGGGGTGCAAGCTACTCTTGGGTCTGCATCGTCCGCTTCCCGCGCGTTCCCAGACGTTTTACCAACTGTAGTGACAACTGATCGGTCACGAGGAATCGGTCGAGGTTTTGGGATACCAAATAGACGAATTTGCGAGGAAATAGTCGCACCGTCTCCCAACGTACAAGCAAAACCAGTGACTCGCCCCACGAGTCCCATATCGCGAGCAAAGTCACCTGTGCGCAGTTTTTGAGGACGCGGCAGGGCTCGATCTACTAAGCGATAAAAGGGAGGGCAAGGGTGGACGGAAGACTCGTGAGCCTTTCTTGTGAATTTGTGATTTATTTGATTAGTAAGTTTTGTATTCTGGAAGAACTCATATTTAGTAAGATTTATATTTAGTAAGAATTTATATTTTGCAAGATTTATATTTTATATTTGTGATTATTCCGAACTTATGCAATTTATATTGTTCCGAATACTATGCAATTTATATCTTATAAGCAGTATTTGTATTTACAGTGAAATAGAAAGTAAGAGTAGATGGAAGACTCGTGGGCCTTTCTTATAGTAAAGTGTAAAGTGTTATATTTGTATTTAGAAAGTTTTATAGTTAGAAAGTTTTGTACTTAGAAAGACTCATATTTGTAATTATTCCGAACTTATGCAATCTACATTTAGGCACGAAAGTATTTGTAATTATTTGAATTTATGCAATATTTGAGATGCAATAGTAGATGGAAGACTCGCGAGCCTTTCTTATGATTTTCATTTATTTGTATTTGTAATTGTTTGAATTTATGCAATATTGAGATGCAATAGATTTATATTGGTGAATTTAATTTAGATTTATATTGTACTTACTTAGTAAAGCCTTAAATATGTAAAGTTTGAATTTGTAATTATTTTGTATCGAATCATTATGTAGAAAGGAAGTATTGCTTGAAATTTAATTTGTAAATATGTAAGTACGCCCTAAGTATTCTATAATTTGATTGATTATTGGTGAAAACCGTATATTTTATGCACGATAATATCCTGTTTTCATGGAGCGGTATAGAATTATATTCTCTAAATGCCGTGGATTTTCAAAATTTTTATTTTATTCGAATTAACTTTGTTAAAAGATTACATTAAGTCCTCATTTGTATTTGCTATTATCTATTTGTACGATGATTAGTCAAGTGGTTCAGTAGCTCAGTCGGTAGAGCGTTGGAAATTATATGTAGTGTGTATTGAGTTCGAATCCTAGTAGGTGCGAATTATTTTTTGTGCAGAATTTCAACTCATTTAAATTGACCGCTACAAATTAATTGCATTTGCTCGAAGTAAGATTAACCAATGAGACTGTAGTTATTAGATTGTAACCAATGTCGTACAAGTTATATATTTGCTGGACCAATAGCTATCTTTAAAAACCTGTTAGAACTCATAGAACAATCGAGAATTTTCTCGATTGATTGCGGCACAAATTTGGTATAAAAGGTGCGATTTCGTTCATTAGTTATATATCTAAATCAGATTATATCTAAATCTCAGTCTATATCTCAATCATTCGTGCTTTAGATTATCTTTATCTATTAGTTTCTTGTTACGTTTATGTATATCTTCTGTAATAAAGTCAGAATTATCGCTAATCTGCCCTTTTTCTATCTGTTCTACTATGCTTCACCACGGTGAACTCAACTGAGGGACAGGATGGCTGGCTAAACATCGGGCCACAGCAATGAACGGGAACATCTAAGGAATGTAGACAGGAGACAACCCGCAATATCACTCTTAGCTATTCGCCCATCGCCTGAAAGGTTAGACAGCGTTCGATGCCTTGCTACCTAAGTATAAGACCAAAGATCGAAGGTAGAGGTAGTGACACGCTGTACGCCTAAAATTACATCTAGGGACTGTACTGTTTTAATTCGGGAAAAAACCGCAGTAGACCTTCATATTCCTACAGGGGGAGAGCAGGCAGAGATACTAGTACGCAGATAGGACGTAGGCACACCGGTACAAAGCATACACATTGGTAGGGTGCAGCAAACTGTACGCCTAACTCTTGCTAAGTACAGGTGCGTCTGTGACTATTTGTAGTACAACGGTGTCCATTGCATTAGAACTTGTAGGCCAGGAGGGTTACTGTGTTTCACCTGAATTAGGATTGTACCGTTCAGGCGGTAGGGCAGTTTACGACTAGGCGCAAATAAATTGAGGCTAATTAGGGATACTAACATCTACCGTGTCCCCGCCGACATCCTGATAGGAAGTTACCAAGCCCACCTAGGTAACCAAAATTCTAGATAGGACGCCAGGCTAGCTATTAGTAACCGTACGGCTACTGTAGTAAACTAACACATTTCTTCTTAGTATTAGGGACCTGGTAAATTAAAATTGCCGAATTCTGGGCGTAGCATTAACCTTATGCCCGAATTTGAGTCCTGGAAATACGCAAGAGGGGAAGGAGCCTTATCATTCGTGAGTATTGGACCTACAAGTTACAAAATTAGAATATTCGTAAAATGCACACCGTACCCAGTAATTATATATATGAAGGAGCAAAACTGATCTTGACGGTTCAGAATTAACACACGCGAGTTAGAAATTATTTACACCTCAAAATATATAAAATTAACTTTTGTCCGTACTGCACTTTGCCCGCTAGTTAGACATCTCCAGATCTCTGCACCTAGCTAGCATCCTTTTCGCCCAACCATATAAATCACACCGCGGCAAAGTATACGAGCCCCTTAGTCCGTCAGTGAGTCAGCCTGATTTTAGGATTCGCTGCGCGGGATTTTGTTTTATCGAAGTTTGTCCGTTCGTAGACTGTTTTCTGCCTCACCGGTTATAAGAGACCGATACTGCAATATATTCGCTTACTTGGAGTTTACTGTTTTGGTGAGAAGGTCGGATTTATGATTTGATTCACAAACTCTACAGTAGGATATTGCAGGTATTGTTACTGTCTCTTCATTTACCTGACGAGACTGATTTTGTAATATCTAGAACTGTTCTATGGACAGACGCAGCCATAGTGCTGGAATATTTGACTAACACCATCTGCGGTTTTAGCGTATACATTACAAACCGAGTATCAATAATACTCAACCGCACCAAGTTAGACCAATGGAGGTACATCCCCGGACCTCAAAATCCGGCTGACATACCCTCCCGTGGTGCGACCCCTAGTGACCTCTTAAATTCGACCTGTTGGTTGAATGGACCCGATTTCCTTTCCAAACCGGAAGACCAATGGCCTCCTCATATTACCCCGGAGGAAATGAGGCAAGTCAAGGGTCTAGAAATCGTTACGCAAAAAAACAGGCCCTCTAAGTCAAAGCTTTTTAAGCCTGTTGACATGGCAACCAACAGCTATGTAAACAAAACTAATAGTCAAATTCCAAACCTTCCCCCGAATTTTGATTTCCAACCCAAAACTCCCATTAACGACCCTGAAAAATCCACTGACCAACTACTGTTACCAAATGTGGATATGGGCTTATCCCCGCTAATATCTCGAGCCATTAATCATTATAAAATGTGTAGGGCTATAACCATACTAAAACAACTCTTTCACTATCGATACAGTACTACAGTAAGACCGACTGCTAATGAGGTAGATAAATCCAATTTACAGTTATTAAGAGTTTCACAAAGACTGGAAAAGCCTGAGAAATATAACCAGCTCAGTGTTGACCCCCTAACTCCATTAGCGGATAAATTCTCCAGTATAATGATAAATGGTTTGATTCGAGTTGGAGGACGCCTTACTAACGCTCCGATCTCTAGAGACACCATGTAACCAGTATGTTTCCCATACTAGTATTCAACCCGGAAATTCAGACCAAGTTGATACAGGACGTTCACTATCGTCTCTATCATGCCGGGAGGGAACATATATTAAGCGAGATTAGAACGCGATATTACCGGGTACACCCTCGCGCAGCTCTCAACCAAATATTACGAAACTGTACACCTTGCAAAAGGATTTATAGCAAACCGATGACTCAACTAGAAGCGGCACTCCCTAGGGAACGAGTCGAATGTTACCAACCCCCGTTCACCCACACCGGCGTAGATCTCTTCAGACCCTTCGAGGTCAAGCGCGCCCGTACAATGGTGAAATGATGGTGTGTCATCTTTGTTTGCATGACTTTTCGAGCGATTTACTTGGATATGGTTAACGATATGTCAATGAAAAGTTTTATCCTTTGCTTGAGAAGATAAATCGGTCGATTTGGTACTAGCCGCACTATGAGATCCGACCAGGGAACGAATTTTGTGGGCGCCAACAAGGAAATCACTAAATTCATAGCCGATTGGAACGATCACCAGCTAGAAGAGCACCTAAGGGTATCGGCATCAACATGGACGTTTAACGCAGCCGATGCGCCTTGGTGGGGAGGAAGTTGGGAATGACTAATTAAGAGTACGAAGATCGCGTTCCACCATATCATTCCATGTAAAGCCTATCTAACCGATGAGCTACTCCGAACTCTCTTAGAGGAAATAGCGAGTTATTTAAATATTAGGCCATTTACCTGTTTCATCTAATCCACAAGCCATGGAGCCACTAACACCATCCCATTTTATGTTGAGAAAACCAGTAACCATGTTACCGAAATCCACACCACAGGACGGTGATGAGCTGTTGAGACGCACCTGGCAAATGATGCAATTATTATCCCGTCGATTTGCTACACATTTTGAAGACACTACTTACCGTCGGTCTAGCTCAGAACCAAATGGTTTTCTAAGAAGGAAAATGTGTCAGTCGGCGATATTGTTCTCTTAGTGGATCAAGACTGTGGCGACCCTGGAACTAGAACGTTAGCTGATAGGTTTCCCAGCTAGGATGCTGGATATGTTGCTAGGCAACACAACAAAACAATGATTCATATAGCTAGCTAGATCACTACACTTTGTACTGAAAAACGCGTATATGTATTAATACTTTTATTACGTATTATTTTAATGATCAAAAGATAATAATACACTAAACTTAGCTCACGCTAAACTGGTGACCCGGATGCCGAACTCATTTTACCAAGCAAAAACACACGCGATGGATCAAAACGACATTCAGCTACTAGCTCAGGCCATCAAAAACCTAACCACGCCTGTCACTGATCCATCTCCTGCACCAGTAATTTCGTCCGTTTCTGTCAAACTCCCTGTGTTCTGGACAGCCGAACCAGAAGTTTGGTTTGCTCAAGTGGAGGCGCAGTTTGACACGAGAACACCCCCGATTACTGTAGACAAGACAAAGTTTAATTACATCGTTGCAGCTCTGGACAATGCCACTGCTAAAGAAGTTAGATCGATTATCCTCTGCCCTCCAATTGATGATCGCTATGAAACTCTGAAGACAGCCCTCATCAAGTAAATCTCAAGCGGCCAAAGACAATGAATTACTGTCATTATCTGGTCTTGGGGATCGTACACCATCGGGACTGCTTCGACACATGCGTTCTCTCAATGGCAACCCTGAGACAATATTCCGTGCTCTTTTCCTAGCTCAAATGCCTATCGAAGTGCGCCATATCCTGGCTGGCAAAAAAACGTCGGAGCTTGACCAACTGGCAATAGAGGCAGATAACATTATTGAAGCTTCATGCAATGATTTCGGCCACCCAGGCATCAACTCTACACATTCCGCGCCACCTCCTTCAAAGCAAAGAACAAAAGCCCGGAATGAACTTTGTTATTTCCACAATAGATTTGGAGAAAATGCCCGTAAATGCAACCATGATGGTTGCATCCTCCATCACCTTGTACCGAATGCAGCCACCCCAATCCGGCCCAAGTTTTTAACCTCGGGAAACTCCCAGGCCGGCTGCTAGACGTCTCCACGGTCGGCCTTGATCAAATGACGATGAGAAAAACAATGATGGTCAGTGACTGCCACTCTGGTTGCAACTTCCTAGTCGACTGCGGTGCAGATTACTCAGTCTACCCTGCCTCTGCCCACGACAAACGGTTCAACTCGTGTACTGAGTCTCTCATAGCCACTAATGACACCATCATCCACACTTGGGGTACACGAAATATCCCTCTTCTCCTAGGTCGTCGATCATTCACCCACGAGTTTCGTCTCGCTGATGTTTCTCGACCCATACTCGGCGCCAATTTTTTTCGCAGCTAACCATTTAGCTATCGACATGGCTGGACGCCGCCTCCTAGACATGGAGCTGCTTTCCACGATCCCATCACGGGAATCCACTGTTCAGGCCTCCATTTCCGGCATCCATGCCCCATCTGAGAGAGCCTTTGAAAAGATTATAGACGAGTACCCTGATCTCCTTATTCCTCGTTTCTTTGCTGAAGCCTCCAATAAACATGGCGTGGAGCACCACATTCTCACAAAGGAGGGACCACCTCTCCACGCTCGTGCACGACGCCTCGATGCAGACAAGTTAGCCATCGCCAAGGCAGAATTTGGCAAAATGGAGGAACTCGGAATTATTCTCCGATCTAATTCACCTTGGTCCTCTCCCCTCCATATCGCCCCCAAACCTGGCGGTGGCTGGCGCCCATGTGGAGACTTCCGCCGGCTCAACGATGTCACCATAGATGATCGTTATCCACTACCCCACATCCATGACTTTAATGCTAGCCTCGATAACATGAGGATTTTCTCAAAGATCGACTTGGTGCGAGGTTTTCACCACATACCTGTACACGCCAGTGATATACCGAAAACTGCCATTATAACACCATTCGGGCTATTCGAGTTCCTACGAATGCCATTCGGTCTTAAGAATGCAGTGCAAGCCTTTCAGCGTCTTATGGATGGTATCCTTCATGGTGTCCCTTTGCTTTTGTATATCTCGATGACATCCTCGTTGCTAGCGCCACTTCAGAGGAACATGTCAACCACTTACAGCAGGTATTCCGCCTCCTCCTGGACAATGGGATGGGATGGTAGTAAACAGAGGTAAATGTGTGTTCAGTCTATCAGAACTAACATACCTTGGCCACAGCGTCAGTGCTTCTGGTATCGCTCCGCTTCCCTCTAAAGTTGCAGCTATCCTCGAATACCCACTACGAACACTTCCAACACTTTATTGAAGGCCGGAAGTTCCATATCCTAACCGACCACAAGCCTTTGACTTTCGCCCTTTCTACATCCACCGACAGATCACCATGACAAACTCGTCAACTCTCATACATATCAGAGTTTACCACCGATGTTTGCCATATCAATGGTTCTGATAATGTGGTTGCTGATGCACTCTCTCGGGCAGTCAGTCCAACAATCTCTGCGATTCATGTTCCTACTATCGATTACCGCCAATTGGCAGCTGACCAGGTTTCTTCCAATGAAATCGCTTCCTATCGGACAGCTATATCTGGACTCAACCTCAGAGATGATTCTTTCGGCGATTATACCTCCTGTGCGACATCTCTACAGGCAGCAATCGTCCCATAGTGCCAGCTTCATGGACTAAGCACATTTTCAACACAATTCACAATCTGGCACATACTGGTTGCCGCCCAACGCAACGCGCCATATCCTCCAGGTTTGTTTGGCACAAATTAAAATCTGATGTCAGAAGATGGTGCCGAGAGTGCCATCCGTGCCAGGCATCAAAAGTGCAACGTCATGTACATGCCGCCCTTACACATCGGCCACGACCCGACCAACGGTTTGCCAGTCTCCATGTTGACCTTGTGGGACCCCTTCCTGAATCAGAAGGCAATTCGTATCTGTTTACCATCATAGACCGCTTCACTCGCTGGCCAGAGGCAATTCCTCTGCAGAACGCCACCACTGAGTCCTGTGCCCGTGCACTCATTAGGCACTGGATTGCTCGGTTTGGTGTTCCCATCGACATTGTCTCAGATCGCGGCTCCCAATTAACTTCGCACTTGTGGTCGAAGCTACATCAACTACTAGGCATCTCTGCCTCGTCCACTACAGCCTACCACCCTCAAGCTAACGGTATTGTAGAGCGGATGCACCGTCAACTTAAAGCTGCCCTAAAGGCTCGCCTCAACAACCCAAACTGTATGGATGAGTTACCCCTCGTTCTCCTCGGAATGCGGACTGCCTGACGTGAAGACAGCGACTGCTCATCTGCCGACCTTGTTTACGGCACAGCTCTACACCTCCCAGGGGAATGTCTACAGCGCAGATCTCCTACTGACTGTCCGGATAATGAATTTCTGCTACGTCTTCAAACTGCAATGCATTCCGCACTCCCTCCGTCTTTCAACTATCATGGCCAACGACATGAACACTTTCCAAACCACTTATCATCAACTGGATTCGTTTATGTCCGAGTAGACAAACACCACGGACCCCTGGAGCGGCCCTATTCAGGTCCATTCAAAGTCTTGGAGGCGGGTGATAAATGTTTCTTACTCGACATCAATGGTAAACAAGACTCCATCTCTGTTGACAGACTCAAAGTAGCATATAAATCGCAGTTGTCAACCACAGCTCCAAATCCACCCGCGCTAAAATCTACACCCACACCCACAAACCACTCACCGGAGCCAACCCCAGCAACATTGGAAAAAGTTTCACATTCAGGCCGTATAATAAAGCCCCCGAACTATTGTGGTTTCCAGGCATCATCGCTTCAGTCAGTTCACTGCCCTCCGCTGGGGGGAGCCATGTGGCGACCCTGGAACTAGAACGTTAGCTGATAGGTTTCCCAGCTAAGGATGCTGGATATGTTGCTAGGCAACACAACAAAACAATGATTCATATAGCTAGCTAGATCACTACACTTTGTACTGAAAAACGCGTATATGTATTAATACTTTTATTACGTATTATTTTAATGATCAAAAGATAATAATACACTAAACTTAGCTCACGCTAAAAGACCAACCTAGAAAAAACTGGGAAACAGGCCAGATAACGGAAATTCATCAAGGGAATGATGGTTTGGTACGCTCAGTTGAACTAGCTATTTGGAGAGCTACACCTAAACCAAAGGTACACTATTTCAACCGACCCATTGGACGCCTTTGTTTATTAGAACTAGCAAGGGAACGTTCTGGTAACTACGGGCAACAGAGAGTTAGACCAAGCAGTCTAACATACAAACTTGAGTAACGTCTTGTAGTAGATTACGATTGAGTGTGTAATTATTATTAACCACTTGGTATAATGTAGGTGTTAGTATTAGACTACACTGCAGGTAGCAACAAAACGTACTTGTGTTAATTGTACGTTGTATATGACGGCCGCATGTGCAACAATTTAATTTAACAGTAAATTATTTGACTTAAAACTTAAATAATTAAAAATAAGTGACTAATTACTAACGACAATACTCAATCGTGGAAGCGGATTTGTGTGACGTTACCAGCATAGAAATATGCGAAAAATTTTCAAAATTTTGTATTTAATACAAATTAATAATAATAACCAAAATTAATACAACCAAAATTAATATCGCCATAAATGCCCAAATAACTATTACAGTAGTTACTAATGTGAAATAAGTGTGAGAGGTGAGCATTCTAATTTCTATTTGTCAATATGTCACGGAACAATTAATTAAATAACAACGAAACAACGTGTTCCCAGTAAACATAGTTAGAACTCGTACAACTGTAAATGCAATTGCTTAACACAGCTTGTATGAGAAAGGTAACATTGTTATTATGGATACACAAACAGTGATATTCTGGTAAATATTAAATATGTCTTTCGAACCGTATTTTGACTTTAAATTAAATTAAAATACGTGAATGACCTTTAAATTAAGCTAAAACGTGTGAATAATAAATATATCGTGTGAGTTCGTGTGAAGCGTATACAATTGTCCAACCTTTCATTGATGGGAGGATTGTAACAGACACATCTGGCTCCGGACCAGTCCCCCGTCTCCCTGGCTTGATGAGAGTTTAGCATATAGCCACGATGCTTCGGTACCGCTGGTAGTTGCAAACTCGAGTCTCGCCATTCAGGGATCGACCAGGGACTGTGTTGCGGCGTGTGGCTGTCTGGCTGGGTTGGTGACGTCCGCCTACCCCCGTTGCAGTCATATACTCCAACTCGCACCTCGATATGTTGAAACACCCTCTTCCAATAAACGAGGTTCTCGGGACAGCATGCGGAGATGATGGATACGATGACGGCTGATCTCACTGGTGAATCTACCGAACTCAATCAGAGTATGTCGCCCCGTATGGACGTGTATACGAAGAGCGGATGTAGCGCGGACGATTGAACGACGAACGCGAATCAGCTTCTTTGGTCCAACCCGCGGTCCAGACTTTAATGGAAGGGTTGCAAGGTAAAGCACGTATTCACATGCCTGGGTCTGTAAAGCGTTTTTGGTGTCGCTTACAGTCAAACCCGACCGATACCTCTCAACACTGACATCTCCAACCCCGATTTATTTGTGGATGCTCCGATGTTGTAAGTTCACATCGTAGAGCCTATATGCGACGATATTAATGAATTGATTATCGCTCCTCCCGGACGAGCTTATCAAACAAAGACTTTAATTCGGGATAATTACCTCGAAAGACCTCCTCTCCATTCCCGTGCTATGGGCCTCAGGACCACCCGGATTTCGTCTCGCTCGGTTGACATTGTGTAACGAAACCCGAGCATTGTGGATTTCCTATCTCTGGTTAATCCCCTCGACGACACCGAAGTCGAGCCCCTGCAAAAATATCTTGACCATATAACAGAGTCAAATATCTTTGACTCGACCCAAGGGTTATTGCGCTATTCTCCCAGAAGGACGAAAACGCCCACATCAATCGTGGTTAGCGAACCTTAACCGGGAACATCTACTGGTGGACCAACCGTACGAACTGTTGTACCCCCTTCTGACTCATTGGAATTTCATGCTTCCGCCACTGAGGGGCTACAAGTGCAAATTCTCCAGCTCCGATACCTGGTAATGGCTCCCCGCCACCGAAACGTCGCAAGCGACCCCCCATAAAGAAAAGGAACCCAAAAAATAAACGTTATTTTTTTTGGTTACTTTTTATTACGGCGGTTCTACTTTATGCAACTTATGTTCATACTTTATATTATATGTAAAATAAGTACGTGGTATCCCCAATAATTCATTTAGCTTATTTGTTCACGAGCTGAGATTTTTTATTTGTATTAGATATACTCTTTAGCCCTATAGTTTGCTTATTTAGAAGTAATTGGTACCCAATAATTCATTTAATTGATTTGTTCACGAGCTGAAACCATTTATATATGTATTGGACACTCTTGGT